>VUQH01023296.1:0-24889 GCA_015106775.1 Etroplus canarensis
TTCCCGGCGGGGGCCCCCCCCCCCCCCCCCGCCCCCCCCCACACACACACACACACACACACATAGATATGTGAAAGACATCACCTAATATGCACTGGAAGGGTTTTTTTCTTTCTCGGAAGCATTTACCTGACAGGCAAGCGTTATAAATGTTAAAGCATGCAAGAACAGGCTATAGGTGGAGCTGTGTTGTATCATTCAGTGATGCAGCAGAGCGCATTGTTGCTTAAACGATTAGGAATGATTTATGCTAAATCGTCTTTTTCCACTCAAGCTCTGATCTCTCTCTTTACTTATCCTTGGTGATTGAGACGGCATGACACTACACGCCCTCATACACCCTGCCCCTCTTCCCTCCCTCCTCCCTGTGCTTCCCCATCTTCCCCCATGGGGCTTTTGTCAAGCTTCCCTGCATTGGGTTTGGCTCCTAATCCCAGTGGAGGAGTTGCATAGCTCAGCTTTTTAACATTTCTGTTCTCGTCCACCAACCTCGTCTCGGCTTTCTCTGCTTTCTCTCACTCCCCCTTTCTTAATATGCATAATTTAATTTTGCAGGGCTTAAGCTGTGAGTGTGCTTTAAATTCAGGCCAAGTAAAATGTAGCCTGGTGATTGGTTCATTTTAGCAGACGGCCCACTTAAAAACATTCCTGAGAGAACCACAGCTTTACAAGCTATAGGGAAACCCAAATTTAATTGCGCCTTTTGTTTTTAGGAACAATTACAGTTGTGCAATACACTGTAGAGTGTTGGGTGTGATGTGCTGCTCTTTGTGGCTTTTCTTTCAGTCTCATGAGCCACAACATCGTCTGATCTAACACAAATCTTCCTCTTTTTGTCTTCAATGCCTTGTTCTTCATTGGTTTCAAGTCAACATTTGTCCCGTAAGTGTTGCGTCAAATATGTCACAGAAGACATAAGAATGCAAAGACAAACTAGCTCTTTGTGGTCGCAGACCAATTAAAGTCAAATTTCTTAATGAATGCTGACCTGACAGGATGTGAGGTCAGATGCCATGGTCAATATTTTTTTTATTTTTAATGCAGATTAGATGATTAACCCTAGTACTGCCGGACCTCAATATATCAATGTCCCAGATAAGTTTCGTGTACTGCCGGTATGTGTGTGTGTATATACATACATACATATATATATATATATAGATCACTTCCGATGTTTTCATTCACTGCTGGTCATCTAGCTGGCAGTACTAGGGTTAAGAACTGACGTGTGTAGGAGTGAAGCTGATTCCCTGAAATGTATTTTCAATCAATTTTAGCCATGACAGCAGCAGTCAAATGTTTTTTGCATTAGCATGCTTTTGCAAAGGATTTGCAGCAATGGTGGCGTTGGCGGTGGCATGAAAAATCCATGATACATTTGGTTTTTGTGTCATGGAGATGGAATGAATAGTCACAGAGGTAGGGACAAAAATGCACTTTTTTTTTTTAACCGATATCCACAGAGGCCTCCACAGATGGCAGTGGAAGCAGACAGAACATTGTGTCATCGTGCATGTGTACGATCCTGCAGTCAGTTTGGTTTTCGTTTCATGCAGATGGGACGAATAGTCACAGAGATATCACTGAAAAAAAAAATACAGACAGCTGCACCTACTGGCAAATTCTTATGTTCAAAATGTCTGAAAATGTAATCAGGTTCTGATCTCGTGGGGGTCTAGCACTGTGCCAAAATTCAAAATCTTGCACCAGATAGTTTTTGCGCTATTGTGACAACATGAAGCATTTGCTGTAGTGGTGACTGTAGTGGCAACGTTGGTGGCAGTGCTGATATCCTCGCTTTTTGGGGCTATAATTACTCAGTCAAGTGACACACATCAGCTTCCTGGCATTCTTTTACTGGAGACAGGTGTGGTGATGACCTTTCACCTGTGAGATCAAAGCAGGACATGGGGCATTTACACACAGTCAGTGGTGAGAAATGACCCACTACTCCTGTACACATGACATGTGACCCCAGGCTGATGGATGAAGTAGACAGAGGAGTGAGTAGAAGAAAAAAAGGAAGGAGAGTGGTGTGGCTGTGAGTATATCACTGAAATGGCAGGATAAAACAGACTGTGTGATTTGGCGTCAATATCAGTAAAGGAAAAAGATGTCGTAACTTAATTCACGTATTCTTGTGTGGCTGAGTGCATGTGAGTGTCACCCACCCACATGCACACTCGCTTGTTGCTAAAAAGAATACAGAATTGCCCATGTGCTATTATTTTTGTTTTAAACTGAACAAAACCAACAAGCTGATGGACTGAAATGAGGCAATCAGATTAAAGTAGTTTGCTGATTTTAAAAAAGCAACAACATGTGGCTAATTTTATGGGCATTGGCTCTGGTATAGCTTAACACAGAAGTCTGTTTAACACAATCAATGGTAGACTCAACCAGTCACCAGTGACTGATTATATTTCCCCATCCAACTGTGTGCTACAGTCCAACACAGTCCACAGTGGCTTATAAGTTTTCCTGTAGTATCTGTGTGTGCATGTGTATGTTTGGCATGCACAGCAACTGGTACTAGAGATCCCATTCATTCTTAAGATATCACACACTCTTCAGGTTTTAAATGTTGCCCCCCACCAAATTCGCCTTGGTCTCCTCCCTCTGTATCTCTCTGCTTTCTTCTCAGCCTCCGTCTCATCGCTTACCCTTCTGCTTTCCTAAAGAAAATTTCCATTGCTTGATCATGTGCCTGCAGAGTTTCGCTCTTCTTCCACGTGGCTGTTAAGGCTAAATCTGTCCTGAGTCATTACAGAAACTTATTAGATTACTGTCCTCCCTTTTCTGACTATCTGTCTGTCATGTCTGTCTGCCTCAGTCTGCAGTGCTCGTCAAGCTGTCTTTTCTATTTTGTGTTGTGTCTATATATTAAACTAAGTGGAATTGCATTGTTGTTGATTAGTGGGTGCAACACTTTGGTCCAGAATAGAATATCAGCAGCTATTACATGGATTAAAAGGAAACTTTTGAGACATCCATCTCCTCTGCATGATGAATCCTACTAACTTTGGTGGCCCCAAAGAGATTCCTACTGTAGAGGACCCATTCATAGTTGGTGCCCTTGTAGGGTAATGTCTGCGCAAACAAGTCCACATGATTGCAACAAGTTGGAAGGTATCCAGACGCCCACACTGAGCCTTGCATTTACCTTTTAACGCCGAAATATGCCACGCAGACCTTAACAGGCCCACACATACTCTAAGATGCAAAATTTATAACACTGGTGGCAGGCCTGCTTTCGACTGTGCAGTCATGTTGTACTCCAGCTGGGTCATAAGTCAAGCCAAAGAAAGTGATTTCTGGTTTCAACTTCTGCACGAGTCAGAGTCATAGGCAAGACCTCGACTACAAAAACACACTACACATGAGGACAGGAGGGGTTAGGGATCGACCTGTTATCTCCTGATAAGTAGTCAACCCACTCCACCACCTGAATCACAGCTACCCCATGACCAGACCTTGATGTTTATATGTTGAAGAGACTTCTCTTTCCCCCCACCCCCAGCTGGCTGAGGCAGATGGCTGCCACTCCCTGAGCCTGGTTCTGCCGGTGGTCTCTTTCTGTTAAAAGGGAGTTCTTCCTTCCTACATTCACCAAATGCTTGCTAATAGGGCATCGTCTGATTGTTGGGATTTTCACTCTAATACTGTATTTACCTTACAGTGTAAAGTACCTTAACCCTAGTACTGCCAGCTATACGACCAGCTAGACGACCGGCAGTGAATGAAAACACCGGAAGAGATCGATATATAGACAACTGGCAGTACACGAAACGTATCTGGGGCATCAATACATTGAGGTCCTGCAGTACTAGGGTTAAGACGACTTTTGTTATCAATTGGTGCTATATAAATAAAATTGAATTTAATTAATTACCACTGCCTAGAACAGTTGTGTTGGATTGCATTAGATTTCCTAAAGGAGTGGTAGCTCAGTGTATATTGGCCTATTTGCCAGCATCTCATTATCAACTAATAAACTTCTCCCCTTACCATACTTGATTCAGACATGCCAGATTGGGAATTTTTTCCCACTGCACTGAAGTTTTTCTGGAGATATATTTGTGGTGGATATTTCTTCACACAGCTCCTACATTATCTTTACTCTGCTGATGCTTTCTACTCTGACTGAGCACTCAAAGTGCTTTGTACTGCAAGCCTCATTCACCTATTCACACACACATTCATACAGCACTTTATTCTATGCCTTTAAGCATGTTTAACTATCACACACACATTCACACTTTGTTGGATGCATCAGGAGCAGTTTGGGGTTTAATGTCTTGCCCAAGGACACTTTGGTGTGTAGACTGAAGGAGCTGGGGATTGAACCATCAACCTTCCAACTGGAGGTGGACCTGCTATATCTTCTGAGCCACAGCCACCACAGAGGATGACGGCATATGGAGGATGTGTGATTACACCAGCTGCTGATATTAAATGTTGTATTATAGGGAGAATGGTATGAATCATGACCACAGCGGTTTTCCAGAGCTTGAGTGATTTTGAAAATTTAGAAATTTAGAAAGCAGAATTTTTCTTTTGGGTGTGGGAATATGTGTCATATAACCATTGATTTCCCATTCATGTTTAAGGGAAAATCTGTGGTTTTCTGGTTAAATTAATTCAAGTTTAATCATAAAGTTTAAAAATTTAAACATTACCTGATGTCTGAGAAAATTCTTTTCAATAAGCACTGTTATTTTGGGCGTTTTTTGCCTTCTTGCTTAGTGTTAGATCATTTCTATCCATTCATCTTGCAGTAACATCCAGCAGCCATTTAACTTAGCATGTCACATTATGTATTATTCATTTAATCCATGCCAAAAAGAAGTGATTATGTAACATATTGCAATCATAATAATCTTTTCAGCTCTCCAGGAAAGTGGTTCTTTCCAAGTTACCAATACCTTTAAAATGCTTTTCCCTGCAATCGCAGCCTCTCAAAATCAAAGCAAAATATTTGCAGCAAATTGTTTTTAGCAGCCTCTATGTCAGCATTGACATGTAATTTTTTTTTTACATCCTGCTTCTTTGTCCTGAGGCAGGTTAGTGAAGAACACAGATCCAGTTTAATAACAATATTCATATCTCCTTGTCTCTGTTTATACTCTCAATGATCGGGAAAGGAATCACACTCATGCGTAATCTTGCACATTTGCTGTAGACTCATGTGTTAGGCGTGTGTGTGTGTGAGTGTGTGTGTGTGTGTGGACAAGCGCCTCCAGGCTGCAGTCTAGAGTTTGAAGTGTAAATACCAGGGGATCAGGACAGGTCACTGTTCAACTCCACTGATGTCTGAATGCTCAATTACAGGCTAGAGAGTAAAGAGACGTTTAAGGATCTAAAGCTGTCTGCTTGATCCTGTGGAAAGAAATATGACCACACACTTGACTGTGGGATAAATTAAATGCGACTCCCATTTTTCCCAAGGGAAAACCTCACCTTTAATTTGTGTGACATGCGACAAAAGTGACTTTGTTTGAATCAGTACAAGAAGAATTATGTGTTTTACATGTACTATGCTTCCTGTTCAGTATGTTATCTCTGTTTACTTAGCCAACTTCTCCAAGTCTGCCGTATCTGTCCACCTTTCACTGAAGACATATTTCCTCCCACACACTTAATCCACATGTTTTGTTTCCAGCAGGAAATCTCTCTAAGCAGTGTGCTGCTTTCTGTTGCTGCCCGGAAAGTCAGCTAGAAAGTGAGGTTCCTTCCCATCACCCAAGTGTGTTTGCTGTGGGGATTTCAAAGAGGGGCTGTTTGTTTGCAAACACCCATGCCCAGGGTTCAGGTTAGATATGGGTAAAGAGGTAAAAATGGGGGAAGGTATGTGGTTTTACCGCGTTTCCACCAAGTTTCCACCTTCCATTCCCTCTCTGTTGCGAACACACACACACATTTGAGTTAGGCTATCTCTTATTTACATGCTGCAGGACAGTGAGACGGTGACAGGGTTTGGGTGGTGGAGGGGTGGTCTTTGTAACCGGACACACCTCTCTCCTCAGTCTCTCCTTCTGTTTCTTTCTGTCTTACTCAGACAACACAATACTCTTCTTTGTGCCTCTCAGCAGGGAGGCAGGGGGAGCTCTGCGCCTCACCAACGGCTCACGAGTGTGACATTACATGCGTCATGATGTGCGATGACCAGCTGCTGGAATGTTAAGTGGTGGTGGTGGATAGTGTGTATATACTCTACCAAAGTGAATGACAAGTGTGACAGTGAAGGAGAAGGCCACAGAAAAGGAGAAGACAGGGAGATAGTTTCAGCTCCTTCAGCTTATATCTCATTTTTGTGGGATGTATTTCAGGGCTCTGAATTAAAAGTGTACTGATAAAGGATGCCACTTTTACCAGCAAACTTTCTTTACCGGCAAAACACTGGCTCCAAGTTGGCAGCAGCATTGTATGGATGAGTTGGCATTTGCTTGTTTAACAACAGCACTGACAAATTTAGAATTTGCAAAGCAGTCACATGTAGGTTGCATACCATGTGTCCAGGCTTTATGCTATTATATATACGACTAACTAAAAGAATGTGACTCTGTTCAGCTTGTTCTCTTTAACGCCAGTTATTGAACATCAGCTCCCACGAGGGTACATTTAAAACATACAATACCTATTATTAGTTTAAGGCTCAGTTTTTAATATTTTACATCACTCGTATTTTAGACTTTTACAAACCAGACTTTACCCTGTAGTGTTTAGACTGCTCTTCAGTGCATATTGAAGTGCAGTGGAAGCAAAACACTCACTATCAGGGGCCCTACAAGGATGAAACCAGCCTGAGGAGGTAAAGCCATTTAACCTGTTGCAGTTAGCCCACTGCTTTTTGAAACCTTAAATACTTTTGAAGTGGTGCTTAGTCCACAGCAGAAACAAATCAGGATCTGTTCCTGTAAGTGGATCACACTTAAGCTGTTTTCACACGTGCGCTACAGCCCTGAACTTTTCTGGATCTCACCTGACGGAGGTGCATGTGAGAATGCGAATATCCAATGCGCTCAGCCGGACTTCGCTCTGCTCTTTAACCCGCCAGCTCTCCAGCACAGGCTCAGTGCGATGTCAGATTGTGCTGATGCCATTCAGTCCAGGCGATCGGAGTACTACACGCCTCTGAAGCGGGCTGTTTCCTACTGTGTACTGCATGAGAGAAGGGGCAACCGTGAACATGCTAACCTAGTTCTCCAGGAACTGACTGATGCTGATGTCCTGTAAATGGCTTTGGACAACACTAGAGATGAAAAATAAGTTGCTTTTTACTGTAAACGCAATGCTTATGTTTAACATTTTGCACTGAAGAGAGGGGAAGCACTTGCAGCTTTTCAATTTCTTATAGTAAATATAAGGCTACAGCCAGGCAGCAGCTGGGTTGCTTAACTAAAGCTGTCTTTATGCATCCTCTGAAATTTTCTAGACATTACACGACTGGGGTGAAGATGAGAATGCAGCTCCCAAGCATTAGTGGTACTCCCAAGTAGTGTGATTTCTCGGTGCGCTGTTTTGTGGTGATTTGAATCCTGTGAATTCCCAGCAAGCAAATGATCGCTCTCTGTGCTGTCTCTTGCTTGGTGTACTCAGGCTGCACCCTATCCTAAACCAAATGGCGTATTTCTAGCACACACATTTCTAGGACACTGCATCTGAAGGGGATTACCTTCTGTTGTGTGCTACGTGTAAGATGGGACGACTTCAGCCTATGTCCTGACCTGATTCTCATGATGTCTCATGAGTTCACTAGAAAGCAGCTTAAACTTCTTGAAGTCACCATCATGTTGCAGGCAACTCAAAGAAGTCAATCAAGAAGTATTAAAGATTTCACAATTTACACTTTTGTTTTTTTCTTCATTAAAAAAAGAAACTATTTCCTCTATTTCTAGAAAGCTTAGGAGAATTTAAGAAATTAGGACGAAGAAAAGTGGACACAATAAAACATTCAAAAACTTTGCTCTTTGAAATGCGTACTCTGTTCTGCTCTTTGCCATTACTTTTTTCCAAGAAATGTAATCTTAGCCGTTGCTTAGGAACATTTTTTGATACCTGTGTAATGTCCTATGTACAGTACCTTTGGCTGTGATCGTCACAACTATTAAAACTTGGCATTGGCGCTGACAATGCAGGCATTAGGATGAAATGTCAAACGGCTTAAATGGATCGAGTTCACGGGCACAAACAGACCAATATCTGTTCAACGTTAAAGCCTCATTGCTTGATCCAGAGCTAATCAAAAACATGTCGTTCTCAAGATATCCTGTTCAAAAAGATGATCAAAAGCGATCAATATTGCTCTTGCTATAAGAATGAACAGAAATTAGTTTTAAGAAGATATTCCAAACTGTTGGCCTGAATAAATGCCAGGTTTCAGTAGAAAACCCCTTTGCATTAGTTGGCAGATAACATTTCTCTCAGCAGCTTTCCTGTAAACTGATAGCTCCCTGTAATTACCCTACCATAGAAAAACTCCTTGATTGGGGCTTTAACACTGATCTGCTGTGAGTGTTGTTGTTGGACTCCACAGAAGGACTTCATGCCAGATTGTGTTCACAGAAGTGTCAGTTTTAGTCATTTCCCCTTCAGCGAGAGAAGCAGCTGGTGACAGGTGTAATCTCGACAGTTATTAACTTGTGTGCAAACTTGTTGATGCACGCTTGGGTCTCAGATTGTGGTCCTCTTTCGTCCTATTGGCTGTCGGCACCTAATTTTGCCAAAATGTTCTGTTTTTATGAAATGACTAGACTAGTGTTATTTATTCATTTATAGTTGGTGTAGATGCATCTGTGTTTTCTCTTTAACTTAAATTGCCGCAGACTTATTTACAGTCTAATTCCAAAGCAGTTATTTGTGGCGTTCTACTTTAAGAAAATGCTGTGGCTTTCACGGTCTGGTGACTTTTTTTATCATCAGTTCATAATTCCAAATTGTCCAGTATGTTTGTCAGTGTAAGCAAATGTTGTTATACCAAGACTAATATGTATGAAACACGAGCTTGCATCTTAGTATTAAGTTCAAAGGCTTGCTATGCCTTAATAAAGCCTAACATGCTAACAGTCCTCTCCACAGGGATGCTGGAATAGTCTCAGAAAATGAAATTCACCAAAAATGAATGTAATTCAGGTTTGACACAAGCTCAACATCAACTGAGGTTTAGCTTTTTACTTGCACTTTGTTGGTGGGGTTTTTTCTCTAAATTTATTGCATATCCACTGTATCCAAGAGCAGCAGAATCCAACAATGAGTTTTCAAAGCCAGAGAGCTGTGCATGCAGTTAGGTCCATAAGGTTTTTGGACAGTGTAACATTTGTTTTTTTGTTGTAATTTTACCTCTAATGTGTGTGTGAATGGTTGTTTGTCTCTCTGTGTTGGCTCTGCGATAGGCTGGCGACCTGTCCAGAGTGTACCCCGCCCTACGCCCAATGACAGCTGGGATGGGCTCCAGCACCCCCCGCGACCCTGATCTGGATAAGCGGAAGATAATGAATGAATGAATGAATTTTACCTCTCTGCACCGCCGCATTAGAGTCTAAGGCTACCTTCCCACTGCAGGCAAAAGTGGCCCAAATCCGATTTTTTTGCCCATATGTGACCCAGATCTAATTTTTTTTATGACAGTCTGAGCGGCACAGATCTAATTTTTTTCAAACCGGATTCAGGCCACTTCCATATGCAGTCTTAAATTGTATACATATCTGATGTTTTTCAATGCAACCTCGGTCTGAACAGTCATGTTGCGTTTCATCCGACTTTTCCGTCATTGATGTGGGATAGACGTCTTAATTCTGCGCGGGGGGAGACAAAAGGCAGGAAGATCAAATTTCAACAATGCACAAAACAAGCATGATAGACAGCGTTGATAAAGCTACTCACTTGAAAGAAAGTGGACATGCCGACGTGTGTAGCATCCATATTTACTTCTGTATACACAGCTTGCTGAATGTGACATCACACTTTCTCCACTTCAGGGGCAGAGACTGTTCACACTGGAGTCTGATAGCGGTCACATTTAAATTCTAACGTGAATGAACAAGATAAATAAATCCGATCTCAGCAAAAAAATCGCAATTGCCTGCAGTGGGAACATAGTCTAAGTCAAATAATCAGATTTATCATGATTATCAGATTGTTCATTTGTCCACTCCTAAATATTTTGCTCTCTCCAATATTATTTTTTTTAGCCTAATGATGGCCTCCTTGCATCAGCATCTCTTTGGACCTCATATTGACAGTTTCAGTGAACAGCTACCAAATGCAAGTTCAATGCTTGGAATCAACTTCAGAGCTTTGATCTACTTAGTTTGTCTTGGAATAGGAGGGAACAGCTCTCACCCAGCCATGAACCTTCTTGCCAGTCAGTTCCATTACTTTTGAGCCTCTGAAAATGGGGGGGGGGGGTGTCTGTGTATAAAATGGCTGTACAGTTAATGCAGTTCTTTTTGTCAAACCTCTTGAATTAAAGCTAAAAGTCAGCACTTCAATCACATCTTGACTGATTAAATATCCAGTGGTGGTGTACAGAGGCAAAATTACAAAAAAATGTGTCATTTTCCAAATATTTATGAACCTAACTTTTTGCTAATGAATCACTTTTATAAATTTGTTTCTCCATGACATGGAGATGAGGTAGATGAGATCTAATAGGACACTGGGTACTTCACTTCAGACAAGTGAGCTCTTACCTGGACACACCAGAATCACCATTAGATAGTATGTTTTAAAATATGGTGATTCTCTACCATTGAGCTTCTTCACAGCAGTAGGAACAGGAGTTAGTAAAAGTTTGATACCTGGTTGTCTCACTCCAACCACAGATTAAATTATTGTGCTGTACTGCCCAGTGATGTTATTGACAAAGTTCATAGCTGTCCCTCAGTACATGTAAAAGATAAGCTTTGAGGAACATTAACATGAACATCCTCAGTCTGAATGACAGAACTGTCAGTTTTAACATATTGATGAAGCCAGTTTCTGTAAAATTAACTTAAATAATTAGTACCCAGAAAGAACACCCTCTTTAGGTTTAGATCTTGCCCCCAGGTACTTGGGTAGCCTGAGTGTTTACTGTCATGAGGGGATTTGAACCCTGATCCAGAGCAAAATCAGTTGCCCCAGTGCTGTCATCATTGGTGTCAGCTTACAGCCTCCTGGCAGACTCTGTTCTGCTTTGACAATACCTTTGCCTTGTCAAGTTTACAGGAAAAATTCTTGTGTTTAAACAGTGACGCATTAACAGAAACTGTTCTTTCACGAGCTTATACATATTCAAATCAACCAGACATTTATTTGCAAATGCACGTGGAGCTGTCCAGAGTAGCTTATATTTTAACACAGAGAGCAGCAGCAGAGTATCACAGTGTTAGGATAATCATACACCACACCCTCGGTCACACTTGGCACCTACAGGTGAAGCAGATTAGGCATCTGTAAGGATTTCAAAGGAACTGACTAAGACGTGCAGAGTGAAGCTTAGTATGTTTTCTCCAGGCCTCTAGGCCTCATCTTTCAACAGGGAGCTAGAGACACAGATACATAGATGTAGACAGAGGGAGCCCCAAGGTATAATGGGTTTCCTTTGGCTTTTGAAAGCGTGTCAAGATGCTTCTTTGAACTGAGACATCCTCCTGTTACATTTTGGATGGTGTGGCTCATGCACATACTTCTAACACATCTGTAAGCTATACAGAAGCATGTATTTGTGCTGACATACAGACACCTCATGTCACACACTGATCTAGATCATACAACTGCTTTGGACTTTGCAGCGGCTGACCTCCTCCCCTGGAGTGTTCTAGGCCAAGTTTCACACAAAGATCCTTTCACCTTTTATATGGTGCACAAAAAGGGCCTCACCCTCCCAAAATGTCTTCAGTTACACATGTATCAAAGTAAAAGTTATTTTATCCGTCGGGAGAAGTTTTTATGTCACACATAACATTACGCTTAAAAAGAGTTTCCAGTTAATATTTTTTGGGATGTTGTCTGCAGCTTTTAAGTCCTCAATGCTGGGCTGGTGCCACTGCAATTTCTTCTCTTCCAGATATTCCATACTCAACTGTAAGAGGTGGGAAAGTGGAAGCATTTAGGAACCACAGCAACTCAGTCAAAAAAAGTGTGAGGTGCATAGTGTGTAATAGTCACTAAGTTCTAGACCATTAACATCAGCAGAAAAAGTGTATGCTGGGAACTTTATGGCATGGCTTTCCATGACCAACTCCCTGCATGTAAGCCTTACAAGACCTACCATGGAGAATGCTAGGAGATTATTACCTGCCTGACTGCATTGTGATAACTGTAAAGTTTGGTGGAAGAGGGATAATGCTATGGAATTGCTTTTCTGGAATTGACCTTTGCCCCTTGGATCCAGTGAAGGGAAATAATTCAGCTTACCAAGACATTTTGGACAATTCTATGCTTCTACCATTGTGCAAACAGTTTGGGGAAGGTCCTTTTCTGTTCAGGCATGACTGTGCCCCAGTGCACAAAGTAAGGTCTATAAAGGCATGGGTGGGTTTGTTGTGGAAAATTTGACTGACCCACATAGAGCTCTGACCTCAACCCCACTGAACACTTTTGGGATGAACTAGAATGGCGATTGCAAGCCAGGCCCTCATCACTGTCTGTCTTCATAAATGCTCTTCTGGATGAATGGGCAAACATTCCCACAGGCACACTCCAAAATCTTGCAGAAAGCCTTCCCACAAGAGTGGAAGCTGTTACAGCTGCAAAGGAGGGACCAACTCCATATTAATACCTGTGGATTTAGAATGGGATGTCATAAAAGCTCCTGTAAGTGTAATGGGTGGGTGGCTTAATCTTTTATCCATATAGTTTGCAGTTAACACTACAGTATAAAGCAGTCCTGCTGTTTTCACAGAATTAAAAAAATGAATCCAAGCAGATATTTTCTAAATCACCCCATTAGTTTCCAATATTTTGCACAGCAGTTTTTGGTATCAATGCCTTTCTTATCAATGTGTATTAAACTCCATGAGATCAAAACCACTTTTTCCACTCTTGTCTCCTTATGTAGAAAGGTTTGTGTTTTCTCAGAGATCTATTTAGCACTGAAAATAAAATATATAGTTACAGAACACTTTTGATGTTGCATGTCAAAGACGGACTAAAGACACATCAGTAAAAAAAGCACTCTAACATTCACATTGTGGAGATACATGAACTGTTACATGATGATGTACTTTGTTGCTGTGTACAATGGCATAGACCTCACGTGGTTTAGCCAATTCCACACTCAAACTCTGGATAATAGATAATCAGGTCCGGCCACTTCCAAGTTGCCTTTTTTCATAAATGATTTGCTGTGAATTCTCTGAGTTTGATTTCCACAAAGGCTTGGTGAGGCATAAAAGATCTTTGTTTAATGTCTATTTCAACTTACTCCAACATTTGCTTTCTTTCAAAACATTACCACCGGCAAATGTCTAGAAAAGTCCAGTTTAGCTGCAAAACGTGTTAAAACCGCCTGATGTTTAGCAGCACTCCTGACACCTCTGTTATGGAGCAGAACCACAATGCTTTTCTGTATCGCCCTTCTTCCCATGTGATGTTTGAAAATGAAATGCGTGCTGCTTTCTACCTTCGGCCCCTTATCAGATTACATGTTTGGTTAAAGTGAAGCGCTGTTTGTGTGTCTGGTTGTGTGTGAATTTGAGTTTAAGATAGTAACTTCTGCAACCTCATTGACCACTGCGTGACTCCTTGGTGCCCGCTCCTCTGATGGTTCGGTGCAAAGTGTGATGCACCGCAGCAACATGGGATATTTGCCAGCACTAGTTATCCTAGTGCCTTAGGCCTTTCGCCAACTCCTAACCCTTCAAAAAAATGCTATTATAGACAAATGCACTGAGTGCCTGACCACAGGCACTAATGACAGCACACTGATAGAATGCTGAGCACTTGCCCTACACACTGCTCAGGGTCTTCTAAAATACTGCCAGGATTGATTACTAAGTCTATAATGTAGCCATCATCTTCTAATAGACTCATTATAGAGCTTTAATGCTTGTAGATGAGCTGCTCTTTCCTCTCACTACAACATTGAGGCAGCCAAGCAGGAGTAGTTTTGAAACATCCATTTTCTTAACTGCTTCCAAATTGGGTGGCCGAGGGGGGGGGGGCTGGGGCTGGGGGGCTGGAGCCTTTCCCAGCTGACATTAGGCAAAAGGCAGATTACACCCTGTACAGGTCGCCTGTCCGTTGCAGGGGCCAGTCACACCTCATTTTTGCATGTTCATTATTTGTCAGTAAATATTGTCCAGTCCATCATAAAACTGAGTTGCCAATCAAGCTCAGCCTCCGGCTTGTGTCTGCTTTCTGTCTGGCTTCAAAATTACCAGATGAAGCAGTTCAGGTCCAAAGTTCTTGACCTCTGGTTATTGTCATTTGACCTTCGACCCTCTGAACAAAGTGCAGGTCCTAGATTGTAGCAGCTGTGGGCTCTGACTCTGAACAGGGGTGTTATCTGAGTAAATCTCCACTTACTGCAGGATCATGTGGACTGTCACTCCACCTTACCTACTGCGTGTCCCAGATAATGTCAGCCTCTCTTAGTAAACACAGAAAATGATGCAAGCTCCTTTCAGATAAAGTTGGATGGATGTCGGTTTTATCTCTTTTTGTCTCTTATTTTGGCTTTTGTTTGTGTTTGATCAATTTAGAGTTTCTCCTTCTCTTAATGCTTAGTATTTCCCCATATAAACAGCACTCCTGTGGATTTACTATGTAACCGCAGTCTCATGCAAGGCTTCCAATTAGTTGTTTTCTCATTAGATACATACTTACTGTCATTCATCATTGCTATTCTTGGATGATGTGCTTGTGGATTAGCCATTTAAATTCCAACCTTGCGAAAACAGTTAAAGGTTAGACCAAAACAATAATTTACACATCACAGTAATGATTCACAGCCTTGCGTTTGAGGAAATTCAGGTTGTGTTGTTTTCTAACTAAAGTGTGCAACATAAAGATGGCAAAACTAAGAAGGGGGAGAATTCACATTTTAGTCTGAGGTAACCACGCCCAGAGCTTCAGAGTAAACAAGAGATCACAGAACTCACATTCATTTGCATCTTCGTGTTCACAGCGTGATCCTCATTCACCTTTACTCTAACTGCATCCAATGTTGTTGCTTAGTTTTAATCACATCCAAAGTGTGGATTAGTGTGTTTATTTAAATGCTGATTGTCTTTCTGCACACAGTCCCGGGACACCAGGTGCTTTGTGTTGTAGGTGTGAGCTGTTTGTCTCAACGTGTTAGAAGTCACACAGGTTATAATGGAATCACAAGACGAGGCACTTGAATAGGGACTGAATGGAAGCCTTTTTCAGTTTTTCTTTGCGTGATTCTCGGGTTATTTGGCTAATTTCATTCTGAGCTTGCTTCTTGGTCTTGTTATCAACACAATTTTTCAGTCGCGTCTGTCACCTTGTGATTTGAGCTGTGGGAAAAAAGTTGACCTGCATAGATTTTAGTGTTAATGTAAGTGTGTTGCTGAGTAGGAAAGTCTGCCTTTACGAACACTCTAAAGAACTCGTTGAATTCCAATGTGGTACTGTAATAGGATGTAACAAGTCAGTTCATGAAATGTATTGTATTCCTTCTATCAGCTGTAAAGGGTGTTTTTGCAAAGTGGAGGGATTTAGTAATCACAGGAAGTAGCAGACCACATGAAGTTACAGAGCGGGGTCATAGTGTGTAAAAATCCCTAATGTTTTAATTGCTTAAAAACTACAGAGTTCCAAACCTCCCCTGGCATTAACATCAGCGCAGAAACTGTGCACTGGTGGTACCATGAAGCACTGGTGGCTTCATGGTATGGGTTTCCATCTCTGAGAAGCTGCATGTAAGCCTTACATCAACAAGTACAATGCCAAACAGATGGCGGGAATGTTGGATGATGTGGTGTAAGGCATGGCACCACTGCTCTGAAGCAACGCAAAGGTGTTCTGTGGAGTGATGAAACATGCTTCTCTATCTGGCAATCTGATAAATGAGTCTGTGTTTGGTGAATGCCAGGAGAATGTTACCTGCCTGACTGCACTGCGCCAATTGTAAAATGTCACAGTAGCAGGGTAATACTATGGGATTGTTTTTCTGGGGTTGGTTCCAGTTAATGGAAACCTTAATGCTTTAGCTTACCAAGACATTTTGGACAATTCTAAGCTTCCAACTTTGCGGGGAAAGCTTGGGGAAGGCCGTTTTCTGTTCCAGCATGACTGTGCCCCGGTGCACAAAGCAAGGTCCATAAAGGCATGGTTGGGTGAGTTTGGTGTTGAAGAACTTGACTGGCCTGCACAGAGCCCTGACCTCAACCCTATAAAATGCAAGTTTACTGGAAAAACATAAGTTTCAGACCAAATGCTCTTCTGGATGATTGGGCAAAAATTCCCACAGACACTCTCAAAAACCTTGCAGAAAGTTTTCCCAGAAGAGTGGAAGGAGGGGATACCAAATACTTTTGTCCATATATCCATATAGTGTATCTTTGACTGACAAATATCAGCCAGTTTATTTATTGGTTTGGCTCTAGTTCTGAGTCCTCAGCCATACATCTGACACCACATGTGTGTTAGGGACTGGAGGAAGGGATACCCAGGGACACACACAGAAGCCTCTTCATGTTTATCCGTGTGTGATGTGAGGAATGAGTTGGTTCGGCTCCAGAGTCTATTGGTTACAGTTTCCTTTCTGGGGGTCCGGGACCAGCAGCTGTCTCTCAATGCCTGGCATTCTGCTGTTTACGGCTGCCTTCAGAACATCCATCACTATTCCAAAACTCACATGGAGAGGAAAAGTCCACACTCCCTGATAGTTGAAATGGTTAGAGGACAAATTCTGAGCATGTGTAAAATCTATTTTGCAGATAACGCAAGTCTACTTTTCCCCATTGCATAAGTGTGAACGCAGGACTGCAAGTATAATTCTGCCTTTATAATGTGTGCATTGCCTTGCACTCCAAATACAGCAGCAGTCATAGAAAGTTTAATTGATTTAAAAAATGTGTTCAACTAGACTTTGTAGGTTACGCTTTACTAAGAGAGACTGTACATGCTTTAGGAACTTTGAAAAAAGATGTGAAATCTGATTGGCTGTTGATGATTCATGCTTGTGACTCCATTGGTTGGCTTGCTAAGTACCCATGCCAAGTTCTTTTTTCAGTGTTCAACTCTTTTAGAAATGCATAGATTTTCTGAGATTTGTGTTGCTTTGTGCTTTTATTTGCTCTTCAAGGTGTGTTTCATGGTCAGGGAAGGCATGTTGAAACAAACTTAGCATTTCCATTTGCACACCTTCTTCACACTTTCTATGCACAAACACATACGAGGACCATCTGTATGTTTATGATGTCTCTCTACCCCCAAATGATCTACAGTGTATGCACGGAGGACAGACTGATATGACTCAAACCCTATCAGGTTTATGAGATCCATAAAATAAAAGAGAACAGAGCTGTGGTTAGTTGCGGTTTTGCTTTAGGGGGAAGTTGGTTTAGTGATGATCATCATTTGCCTCACACACATTCACATGAGCACATACACACAGTCAGTCTTGTATTCCCATCCATACCTTCTCTTCAGTCAGTGGGGTCCAAAAGGCTGCAGGGCTGATAAAGTGGAAATGGCCTATTATTACTAAAGCGATGACAGAAGCTGTGGGCAGAAATCACACACGGGCATACCTGTGGATTTGCGTAAGCAGAGCTGTCATGAATTGCACGCTATTACGCTGTCTTTTTACACTATTTATCCCCAATCAATATTTCTCTTTATCTAATACTTTGTGCCTGTTTTACACCATCTAAAAGTCTATAACCCATAAATTTATTTATCATATGAATGTCTGTGGGTTGCAAATATTTGGCTCTGAATTCTTAGTCACATCTTCTTTTTTATTATTGATGCTTGGCTTCACCACAGAGATTACAGTCACGTAATCAAATCTTTGTACGACAGTTTGTTCTTTAAGAGTTCTTCTTCTTCATAGGCATCTGGAAAATAACTTTAATATATTGATTATGCAAATTTGTAGCTGCAAATACAAGAACGCCACATTATTTTCTACAGCTGTTCAAAGGCAGCATCGTTCCCTCTCTTTCTCTGATAAACTGTAGACCTCCCACTTCGACTGAACCACATCTCATTAGCTGGCATTAGTGCAAGATCAATTGAGAGCGCAGATACAGGCGCTCACTGACTTGTTTGTGTCTTATCAAAAGTCAGAGCTTGGATGTCTTTGACAGGCTGTGTAATAATGTCAGCATTCCAGTCTCGACCACAGGAATTACTTCACCTGTAAGCAAAACCAAAAAACATCCTCATAATTTGACTCTGTGTGTGTGTGTGTGTGTGTGTGTGTGTGTGTGCGTGCATGTGCAATCATGTTCATTGCCATGCTTTCCATGTGTTTTGAGGAAATATATTGAAATAAACAGTGGGACACATATGTAGCACCCTTGGTCACTCCCTTGAATTTCCCTGAGGGGTCGCGACAGCAGGTCAAGCCACATAGGTGATTTGGCACCGACTTGATGCTGGATGCCCTTCACTGTAGCCCTCCCATGGTGGGAAAGGCTTGTGTCCCCACCTGGACTCAAACCAGGGACCTAGATATAATTGCGCAAATTGCCCTAAGGAGACAATGGAGACGCCTGAAAGAGCATTCTCATTTACCTCCGCTTCAGTCAGCATGTTTACAGACACATATAAAGAGAACCAGAGGACCTTGGGTTCCTGAGTGTTATTACAGTGATCACACTCTTCTCTTTTACTTACACCCCATTCCCCACTCTGTTTGAAAGCATTAAAACATGTCATAGCACAACCTCAAAACTTCAATAACTATCATTTCTTCCAGAGTGATGATGTTCTGCATTTGACTGAGGTGTAGCGCTGAGACCATAATTCTCAGGACTATTAAAATTTGTCTCTTTGGGGGTCGACTAAATGGCTGTGTGATGTTAGGGCGTGTCCCTGCAGGCTTAGTCAAAGTCATAATTTACTGTTTCCCCACCCTAATAAATCCCCTTCTATGAGAGGGGGAAGGGGCAGAGAGAGTAGCAGAATGAACAGGAGAGAGAAGTTCTTGTTGCGATGTGGTTATTAGTTTGTTAACAGTGCTTTAAGATTTAGGATGAATGACAGAATGATAAACAAAAAAGAATAGAAGGAAATTAAAGGTTTTGGGATGTGTTTGTTGGATGGAATCTAAAGATGACCAGTGATGCTTTAAGACTTTGAGTTTCGTAAATAAGGGTTTGCAAGTTATGGTAACCCATAGACTTTATATGGGATAAATATTTCAACTATGATGTCACCCATTGGTTTGTAGGCTGGTGTTTTGAAGCCCCGAATCACTGTGTTGCTTGTTGTGAGTGTATGTGGGTGAGAGGGTGAAGTTATCCCCTGACACTAGCTGCCTTGGTTCAACAGGTGCATCGATAGATTGTTCAAATATAGTTACAAATACCTGCTAATAGTGCTGAAATACAGTCATGTGAAGAAAGCTTTCACAGGACTCTTTATGCAGTCCTGTGAAGAACTAAGTGCATCCAAGTGTTCAGTAGCCTGTAGAATCACATTTTGCAGCAACAACTTGAAGTAACTCTTTTCTGTATGACTTTATCATCTCTCAAAACATTATAGACTCATTTTGGCTCATTCTTCCTTACAGTGTTGCTTTAGTTTATTGAGGTTTGTGGGCATTCATATATGCACAGCTCTCTTAAGGGACCACCACAGCATTTGCATTGGGTTGAGGTCTGGACTTTGATTGGGCCATTGCAGCGCTTTGAGTCATACAATTTCCCACTGGGATTAATAAAGTATTATGATCCTGATTCCTTTCTTTGAAGCATTCTGTTGTAGATTTGCTGCCATGCTTGGAATCGTTGTCTATGTGCATGAGCCAATTTCAGCCAAGATTTAGCTGTCAGATGGCTTTGCATTTGACTCTAGAATACTTTGGTAAACAGCGGAGCTCATGCTTGACTCAATGAGTGTAAGGTGGCCAGCTCTAGTGGCTGCAAAACAAGCCTAAATCATCACCCTTCACCCACCATGCTTGACAGTTGGTATGAGGTGTTTGTGCTCATATGCTATTTTTGCATTATGACCAGACATCTCCACGCTGGTCTTATCTGTCCAAAGGACATTGTTCCAGAAGTTTTTTGGTTTGTTCAGATGCACCTTTGCAAATCTAAGCCATGCTGTCATGTTCTTTTTAGGGAGAAGAAGCTTTCTTCTCCTTCCAAACAAGCCATACTTGTTCAGTCTTTTATGAATTGTACTTTCATGAACTGTATTATTTAACATGCTAACTGAGGCCTATAGAGTCTGAAATGTAGCTCTTGGGTTTTTCACAATTTCTTTGAACATTGTACAGTCCTTTGCTGACCTTTGACCTGTGCTGGGACATCCACACCTGGGAAGATTGTGACATTCAGTTAGCACAATGCCACAGCCCTGCAAACTGCCCACGCTTCTTCTTTTATGTTGATGCTCACACTGGTTGATGATCAGTTAATCAAAGGTATTTGATTAGCAGCACCTGGCTCCTACTTACCCTTTTAATTCCTACAGAAGAGGTAAGGATGTTCTTCATTTTCACAGGACTGCATACATTCCTGTGAAAACATTCTTTTTTACATCACTAATGGAATTTCCCTTCAGTAGGTTCATACAGTTACTCATAAGCTGAGGTGACCCCTAGCAGACAGCTAGCAACTGTTGGGTGGTGTCAGCAACCACCTGTGACTTAAGTATGATTTTAAACCTCAATACTGTTCAAACTGGTGAGTTATATAAAAATCTACCTCTGTGCAGTTTTCATGATTACATAACTTAGCTATAGAGACTTAAACTGTTTTTTGCACCACGAGGTAAACATGCTAAATTCTGCTATAAAATTTAGCATTTTAACACGGGACTGAGTGGGGATTGACTCGCCAGCCTCAGGTGGCCATTTGAGAAACTGCAGTTCTTGGCACTTCTGCTTTGGCTTCATTTTTCAGCCCCAGTGGCTACCACTTGGGTTCATCCCCTAGAGTGTTACTCAGCCGTGATAATAGCAACACCAGGTGAATAAAGAATAATGACATAAAATCCTACTTTTCTTGCACTACCTGATTCAGTAACTCAAAATATAGATAGTTAAGGAGATTCCCAACAGGTAAGCTGACAGAAACTCTATACCTCTCACTATCTCTCCTTCTTTCTTTCCTGAAGCTGACTCATTATCACACACCATCCTTGTTATCCACGTCACCCAGAACAATGCAGTGACATCTAAGTGACCCTGTGGTGGAGAAGAGGAGGAGTGAAGGAGGGAGGAAAAGACAGAAACTAAGAGAGCTAAAAGATGGGAATGATACAGGGTGAGGGGATGCGAGTTCTGGCTGAAGGCTGCGCTGGACTGAAGAGAGTTAAATGAGGCAAAGTAAGAATAGGGTGGAGGGAAGAGAGAAAGGAAAGGGAGAGGAGAGAAGGAGGAGATTAGGGGGCAATCTCCCTTTTTCTACCCTCGCATTCCCTCTTTTTCTGACTTCAAAGAAACTCCTGGTGAGAAGGAATTATTCCTCTCCGCTCAACCGTACTGCTTTGTTACACTGCTGTTTTCTCCCCACTAGTCTTCTCCCTCTGCAGCCCCCATCGTGGCCACATTTACTTATTTCTTCCACAGAGAATAGCCTTGTAAATAGCATGCTAAGAGCTCTATTCAAAAGCTTTTAATGGTGCTATGCTATTTATGCTAATGCATTTAGGGTCTTCTACTTTGTTTCTTGTTTCTTTCTGGTTATCGAGGTATAGATTCCTACTTGTTTACTCTTCCTCTTTAGATTTAAGTCCTGATTTTCTCAAGTAGGTACCTTAGGACATTCCAGAGGCTAACATAAAGAATTCCTCAACCAGTGATTCAAAACACAAAGAATGCACTTGTAGCACAAACAGTATTTGGCACAAGAAACAAACCTAGCTACCCTCCGTCATCTTTTTCTGCATTAAAAGAAAAAGGGGGAGTAAGATATCACAGATGTGGCTCAGAATGGTGGAGGCACGGGGCCAGGCGAGGATAGAAACATCAAGAGTTCAGCTGGCAGCCAGCAGCTCCAGGTGGGCTGGCTGAGTCCAAGCTTCACTGAGACATCTGCTTCTGTTTCAGTCCTGTTTCGGACTGCTGGCTGGTTTGCTGGTGACTAACTGATCAACTGAATGCATGAATGAATCAGGGAATTTGACTGCTCCACTTGACTTATTTAAACACTGAACAGATTTATGAATGACTCGCTGATGGAACAAATGTTCAGCTTGGTGACCAACTGGCTAGCAGCAACTAAACAGCTGATATACATATGTTATTACTGTGGGTCAATGTAGGAAATTTGCCAGACATTTGGTGTTTATCCATCTGAGACATTAACAATGCAAACTAATAATGCTTAACTATTTATAGCTTGATTAGAATCCTTTTTTCAGTTTTGTTTTATTTCATAGAGGCATTATGTCATGATGTGAAACACCACCTTACCCATAATTAGAAAACTACAATATAGAGCGGTAACTACATTATGCAATGCATTGAAAGGCTATTTCTAAAAGTATGAATGTAAATGGCATAAATGCAGGATCTCTTAAAGGTTAGATGGACCACCAAACTTTAAGAACATCTCACATGTCAGTATCTGGGAGTTGTAGCGCAATCTTCTGATAATTGTTAGCTTTCACTCTTCCTCTGACAGCCTCAGAGTTTTTCCTAATACATTAACAATTTATAGCAATTCTGCAGACTTCCTGAAGTTGACAGCAGGTCTGAAAGCAAGCCTCCAGGCCTTGAATACTCGACAGGAGAACAGGGGGTGAGGCCTTTGGGGAGTTTCACCGTGGCTAATTAGGAATGAAAACTAACAATTACAGCAGTCTGCTTTGGTGAAAGTTATTTTATTCCTTCATGTTTGATTTGCTTTTCCTGTCTTCGGAGAAACAGCAGACATAAAGTAAGGAATGGCAGGTATTCTTTTTATGCTTGTAACTAGCAGACTTGCCACTTGCTTTGGGTGTAGTTACCCATAAAGGGGGGGAATATGTGTGATTTTACTTTGAATGGCTATATCAGTACTATTTGAATAAAAAAACTAGGTGAATAAGTAAGCTGCCAGGAATAAAGTTCTAAATGTGTGCAAACATCCCTGAAGTTTCAATCTAGTCATTTTACTTTTACGTTTCTATTATGACTGCAAGGCCAGAGGCACTTTGCAGGTGGAATGTCAGTGCATTTAAACAGTTTTAATTGTGTTTCGTGGGGATTTTCCCATAAGTGTTTTGTAGCTTTTTTGTGCACATAAAATGTCAAAGCTATAAAATCCCACGTCCATGCCAAAAGAGGTTTTGCCTCCACAGAAAACACTGCTACTGATCTGAATGATACACATCATTTGTAGCCTATGACTTATCTAAATTGCTGTAACTCATTTGTGCAATGTCCAACCAGTGGCTAGTTTTGCACACTGTCAAGCAAAAAATGGGCAGTAGCCTCACTTGACAGAGCTCCATCAAAGTGTCCCAAAATTTCCAACTCAACATGTTTCAGTCAAAGCACACCAGATGTTCCAAGACCAAGAGTCTTCATGCACACTGAGCATCTGAATAAAAAAGACTCTGTGAATGAATATATATTCTTCTTCTTTTGGCTGCTCATCATCATGTAGTATCATCATGGATTATGAATCTGCATTTGGATTTGGCAAAGATTTTACACCAGGTGCCCTTCTTAAACCCGGGCTTGGGACCAGCACTAGGAGGACACTTGCATGTGGCCCCTGTGGCTGGGTTTTTTATATATATGTGTGTATGTGTGTGTGTGTGTGTGTGTGTGTGTATGTGTATATATATATATATATATATATGAAAGCTTTATGCATTGTGTAACTATAGCTGGTATAAAAGATGAACATAGTTTCCGGGTGACATGTAGCCTCTTAAACCTGCATTCTTTTAAATGGCCAGCAGGGGGAGACTCCTTTGGTTGCAAAACGGCTTCCGTCTGCATAGAAGTCTGTAAGAATTTGGCCCTTGACTCGCTTATTCTGTGAGCTCACTAAACACTTTCCTGATGACTTTATAAACTCAGTCAATAGGTTCAGGTCATATAGAAGAAAAATGTTGTAAATTATGGTCACCATTAGAGTCAATCCCAAGCCATTAGCCACTGAGTGTGCTGTGTATCACTGGTGAGCACCATTGCTTCTTGGCGAGAAGGTTCCTTTTTCAAACCCTGACCATGACCTTTCTGCGTGGAGTTTACATGTTTTCTCTATGCCTGTGCGGGTTTTCTCTAAGTGTTCTGGCTTCCTCTCACAGTGCAAAGATATTTTAAGTTCATCTCTGATTCAGTGTGGACCACGGATATGAGATGAAGTGCTTTAAGTGTATTGAAAGGTGCTGTATGATTAAAACCTTGTCATCTAAAGTGCTTTGAGTGGTCAGTAAGACTAGATGTAAAATGCAGGTACATTAAATTACATTCCCCAGTTTTACAGTCAGTTCCACCCCTTGCTGTCTAGTTTCAAATTGCCAAGAGGGCGATGGCAAAAGCTCCCAGCTGCAGGCTTCATAACAGGACCTCACCAAACAACAGATGATGCCACAGTGACTGTGTTTTTTTTTTCTAAATTGATTTATTTATTTTTTATTTTCTATATATAATTTTTTTCTTCTATTTTATCTTTTCAATTTTTTCTTCTATTTTATCTTTTCAATTTTTAATTTTTAATTTATTTATTTATTCCTTCCTTCCTTCATAATTTATTAACTAGTCCAATTTCATTGTGTGTATTCAGATTGAGGGATGATGCAAGGGTATACAGTT
>VUQH01023297.1:33499-114393 GCA_015106775.1 Etroplus canarensis
GACCTACAATTTTTGTAATGGGACTTGCAGTGGTCGGCAGAAGTGCAGGCAGCTTCTTCAATATCCTGGACATTATTTGCTCGTTTAGTTAAATGATGTTTCTAATTCCCTCATAATTACTTGTAATGAGGCTGTCTCCCTCGTTTTGATGCGGCTACATCTTAATACAGCATGGCATTCTTTTTTAGGGATAATTACCTCTCATGAGGCTGTGGAGCAAGGCTGGGGTTTGTTGTGCGCTGCACACGTGGCAAATTGGCTTGTTTCCTGCCATCTTGTCTTCCTGCAAATTGGTAAATTAAGTTTCTCGGCTGGAGCATTAGAACTGTTAAGTTTGCTTTCTCGGCTCCTTCAAATGATTGGCTTCACTGACAGAGAGATGGCTGTATATTTTCTGCTTTGTCTCATTAACTTTGTATTCTTTATAAACTTGAATATTCAAGCATCAAGAGAAAAATTGTTAGGAAGACAATTTTAAAATTATCTAGGCATGTATTACAGACACAGAGAAACAGCACATACAAACTGTTTAAGGATAAATTTTATATCTTGGCTTCATTATTAAGGGCAAAAGATTAAAACCTGAGTGCTAAAAGCTTTATTATCATCCAATGCTATTGAGAGACAAACCTCACAACTGTTTTGCAAAGAACTGGATTCCAAATTAGGGAAACTGATCGTAGTGTTAACAGACAACAGCGGTGCCATAAAATATATCTGGACAGGAACTGGGTCAAAAAAGTGACAGAACAAGTTCTTTAATTTTCATTTTGATAATATAATCGGGGGAGAAGGGCAATATCTTGTTTTAGGGAAAATAGTTATTTATATTTTAAGCTTAAACAGGGTATAAAAATACAGAAGTTAAGCTTAGGATGGACTTCCCCTTCCTGTTTCCCATCAGTAAGTAGACCTGGCTATGTTGTCCCTCTGAAATGATCCAGCTGCCGTGCTCCAACCGCAGCCATGCAGGGTTGGCTAAGGGGTTTTTATTTCTAAGTGCTGATGTGTCGCAGACAGTTTGGCTCTACAAGGGCCTGTTACACACCGATTAAAGAGAGGGAAGGAGTGCTCCCGCAGGGCGGCCTTGTACATTTACCCTGACCACAAAAAGGTCTAACGTTTACGCCCTGGTGCTGACATGACCTTCAAACAAGGTCCCTCTGCTGCCTGGGTGGATACTGGAACTGTCTGGAGGAGCCCTGCAGTGGACCTAACAGACAGACAGGAAGAAATCATATCTTTTATATCAGGAATGACCTGTCATATCCTGGGAAGTGAGAAGATATGGCTTTTATTGGAAAATACAAGAATGGATAGTTATTTTTTGCACTTTTATGGCAATATGTGATTGTGATTTTATAAAAGCCTTTGTCAGATTCACTGAATGTTGGCACATGATATGACAATATTCTCACCATTAAAATCCCCTACACTGAACAAACTGACAAATATAAAAGACACAAAACAATTCAGCTCCAAATCCAGTCAGCAGTCATCTATTGGTGGATGATAGACATATCACAGCTTATTGTTTTTATTTGTGAGAGCATAGGCATATTCTCAAGTGATCCCTTTGTCTTTACTGGGCCAGTGATCTGTTTGTTATGAGATCTGATATTGAGGTCTTCTTAACAGAGAGAGTTGGGATCTCTTTGTAAGAACCAAGTGGTCTCTTTCAGCTGCAGGGGTCTGATGTATAGAGAGATGATCTGTCACTTCAGTCTGAAACTGACTGCTGATCACATAGCCTGCAGTGCAGCAGGAGGGAGCACAATGAAAGCAGCACACTATCACCTGACAGCTAATTAGGGATCACTCCCCTGGAAGGGAATATATTGTCTTTGAGGGAATGAGGGAAAGAAAGCAAGAGGTCACTGAAATCCGTGTGAAGTGTCAGTCAAAGCCGCAAGCCACCTGCAATTTCTAAAGGTAATTCCTCAACGAGTGGACTTTGTGATATATCTGGTTGTCTTAATGGTAAATAATATATAAAATATAAGCTGTTTTAGTTTTTCTGTCATTTCTCCAATAACAAACTCATACTGTTTCTCAACATTAATACAGTCCCTTTAAAATCTCCCAGTTTGGCAGCATCAATTCTACCCAGTTTTGTCTGCCAGTATACACATATTTGTGGCAGTGAATGTGTGTGTGTACATATGCACATCCAAGAGTGTCAGTCTATGGTTTATATGAGAGACCTGGGATTTCTTTGAAAACACATTTGTAACCATTAGTTGAGTGTAAGGTTTCATGTGCAGAGTGCATCCTCTGGACTGGTGTCAGAGTTTCTGTGAGGCTCTGCGGCAGCCTCTCTTGGAGGGACAGTGCTGAGAGAAGGAGGATGGAGGTGGTGGCTGGGGAGGAGGGAGAGCACTGGAGCCTAAACGTCCCACCAACAATGCATCACGGCAGGCAGGGTGTAACTTGAGCCCCCCCTCTGGCCCTGGTGTGGCCTGCCACAGCGCACTCCCTCTCGGCCCCTTTTGCACCCCCAAGATGCTTTTAAAGAGATTTGGTCAGTGAAAAACCAGTTCTTCAAAAGAATTGTCATCACATTAGAAAGGAATTAGCCAGTCCTAAGGCCAAGGATTCCCTGACCTGACTAATTCTGCTCCTCTAAACAATCCGTCTCATGTCTAGGCAGCTGGCGGGGCACGTTCTCAGTATACAGAGGAGGAGGCATTTTAGCTGGGGAGATTCCAGTTGTCCTGCAGGTGGACAAACCTTACAGAGGTCGTCGGGAAAGGTTACTGGATAATCCGTCAGAATAACGGTCTGCAGGTAGATTTGAAAGCTGTCTCATGAAATAGGTGAAGTTATGTAATGAAAGTGATTCTAAGGAATTCTAATGAAATGTAAAGTCTAATAATCACTCTATTGCACAAAGAGGTTTATCAATTAAACTGATTAATTCAGGAACTTTACTCAAAAAGTTTCTCTGTTCTGTTTTTCAGTCTTTAAAATTTTAAAATCTTGGATGCAGGCTTCCATCAACCTTATTTTTTTCAGTTCAGTGCAGAGAAACCATTTCAGCACTTGGCCACCTGTTCTTCTAAGCCTGAAGGGCTCACTGGCAACAACCTTGCCTCTCACTTAGACAAACTAATCTGATTGGGAAAAAGATGGAGGTGGGGAGGGGCAGAAACTTACAAACCACATGCTGCAGGGTGGGACTCGACACCACCTCTTTTCCAATGTCTCTGATCATTAAGGAGCTAGTATTGCCCTCAGCATGATCAGGCTAACACAGAGTAGGAGGCACTGTGAAAGAGACAAGAGAGAAACACTCCCAGTGGCGTACACAAACAATACTAATTTCAACACATTTTAAAATCCTAATTGGGTTACTATTGTGCAAATTTAATGGTCCTTTTTTCTAAAATACACAAACATAAGTGAACCTTAAACTATTTTTACCTTATATTACCCATAAGAGTTTTGCTATTTGATCTTTTTCCCTGCATCATGATCCTTTAGATTTGTTTAACTAAAGTATTTGAATCTATTATGGCAGCTCAAAAGACTCATCTCAAAGACATTAGCACTGAAGTGGAAAGATGGCTAAGAGCGTCAAGTAAAACATACACTTGTTAAACCAGTGAAACCCAGAAAAGCCACTGAGCAATTGGCCAGCTAGGAAGTGGTTCATCATGTCAAGCTCATTTGCAAAGGAAAGGATTAACCCTTAAAGTTCGAAGGTCAGGATCAAAGGGTGTCCCCTTTGGGACCGCACAGAGATCCTTGGAGAAACGTAGATCCAAAGCTTTTGTAAAGGAATCTTCTAATTACAACAAATCTCCACTGCTAGGTAAAGACAGAAGTGTTTGGTACAGTGGCTATGTGATAGCTCTTTCCTGAGGGGCCTGCAGGTAGTCTATAGATGTATGGATAGAGACTGATAGGAGAGAATGGTTGCCACCAGGGTAGTGGCCCCTCATTTGCCCAGGTCAGAACCTCAGAGAATGATCACAGGTTTCACAGCTCAGCCTGACCAGCACCTCTGAACCTTTATAGCCTCTGGTGTTGAACTGGGTCTTTGACCTTGCACACAGATTAGTATCAGTATCAGCACTAGTAGTGGATTTAACTCTTAGTTCTCCTTCTTTTATTGTCTTGTTTGCACATAAAGGCATGTCATGGTTCGATTCCTCTCAATGAGAACACTCTTTAAGTTGAGACTTTAGGTCTCTATTCCAAACCTTTGTTATTGATATAATTGTGCACTCTGTTCTCTTTGGTCATAGTGCAATAGTTACATTATTTCAAAGAGGAGTTTGGCTCTATATTACTGATGCTGATTGATAGTGTTGATATTTCAGCTGAGGGAACTTTAAAATTTGTGTCCCATGACAATCTTATCTGCACATAAATCATTGTCAGGCTTAGCAGATATTTGATCCTTTAGATCTAATTATAACTAAAATGAAAAGGCATACCACTCTTGCTGCTCAAAAGGGGACCATTTAACACACAATATCAAACCTGACATGGTAAACTCAAAGCTGATTCCTAAACATTTACTTTGATTTTTTAATGACATGGCTATGGGAAAATCAGCAGCTATATGTTTGGCTCTGTTTCCTCTCCATATTGAATCTCACTTGCAGAACAGCTTTCTTTATTCCCTTTTTAAGAAAAGTTGTATGACACTGTTTGTGCTTTCCATTGAGCACCACTGTTGGCCAAAGGGGAGGAGAGAGGAAAAGGAGGGGAGAATAGTAGTTTGTTCTTCCTGCAATTAGCATTCACGGTTAGCTAAGCAGAACTAATGCAGCGAATCTTTGAGTCTCACATTACTTGTCCTCCACTGCTGGAGTACCTGCAGGCCAGATTAAACTGTAGCAGGACGACAAACCCCTATGTATCCATTACAAGCCTTTTATTATTAGCTGTGTTATTGGTAATTCCTTTTGAATTGCCATGACAAAACTATGCAATGGCTAAGACAGGCTTCAAAAAACAGGATACTGCATGGGTGTGGATAATGTGCTAGTGATACTGTAATTTTGAAAACAAACTGAGTGTATGAATTACGCCTGCACTGCTGTGGTATTGTTTGGCAGCGCTGACGGAAGGCGTAACTCCCAGCGGCACATTTTGATCTGGCCTGTTTTAAGCGATGGGCTTCCCATGACAACAGTTAGCTCTGTCACATGTCAGCACAAGAGGCATCTGCCCTCAGACATCAACTCCTTCTCGACTTCATTCATATTTCATGGCTCTTTCTTTCACAAACATCTTTTTCTGTTTCAACCCATCTTCTTTTAAATGTTCCCTCCTATATGGAAAGAACTTCAAAAGACTTACAGTAAATTATTATGATTCACACAGATTTGCTCATGAAAGTGGCTGTTTGCATTTTTCCTGTATTCAAACCCCATTTGCAGAAAAGTTGAGACATTTTTCAAAATTCAATAAAAATAAAAAAGGCTGTGAATTCATGTGAACCTTTACTAAACTAACAAAAGTACCAAAAAAAAAAAATCACTCGTTTTAATGGCTAAGCCAACTATAATTTGTAAATATACGCAAATTTAGAATCTGATGGCTGCAACATACTCAACAAAAGTTAGGACAGAATTAAAATAAAGTTGAAAAGTGCACAGAATATTCAACTAACATTAATTCCACATTAATTGGGAGGAGGTTAGGTGTCATGATTGGTAGCATCCACCAAAATCTGTGAAAGAATTTAGCCAGTTCAAAAAGAATATTTTTCAAAACAAGACTGCAAAGAAACTGGGTCTTTCAACATCTAAAGTACATAATAAAATATGCATAATATTGTAAATCTTTTCATAATATTTTGTGTAAAAGGCAAGGTCAGAAACTACTGCTAAATGTGCATGAGCTTCTGACCTTCAAACAACACTGGCTAAAAAAAACATCATGTAAATGTGACAAATAAAGCCATAAAAGAGAGGCAGTACTTCTGAAAAACATAGTCACTTAATGTAGTCTGTTGCTGCATCCAGAAATGCAACTTGAAACTGCAGTATGCAAATAGGAAGCCATAGAAAGGCTGCCAAGTTCTCTGGACCCGAGCTCATCTCAGATGGACCCAAAGACTGTGGAACCATGTGCTGTGATCAGAGGAATCCAAATTTCTGCTGATTTTCAGAAAAACAGTTCTCAATGCCAAAGATAAAAAAATGACCATCCAGTTTGTTATGGGCGGAAGGTGCAAAAGCCAGCATCTTATGGGTTGCATTAATGCTCACAGTATGGGTGAATTGCATATATGTGAAAGGTCCCTTCACTCTGAGGTGGATAGTACTTTAGAGATATGATGTTGCCATCAAGGTGAAGTCTCTCTCTGGAAGTCCATGCTTATTTCAGCAGGACAGTTCCAGAGCACATTTTGCACATGCTACAACATCACTGCTTTATAGACAGAATGTGTGTGTCTGACTGGTCAGTCGCCAGTTCAGATCTATCTTCTATTGAAAATGTATGGTGCGTCATGAAGAGGAGACTCAGACAATGGACTACAGACTCTTGAGCAGCTGAAGTGTTTCATTAAGTAAGAATAGACAAGATTTCCATTGTTTAAATAACAACAATTAATATCTTTTTTTCCAAAATGATTAAAAAATGTATTTAAAGTACAGGTGATGCAACACAATGGTAAACATACCTCTGCCCAAACTTTTGTTGAGTGAGTTGCAGCCATCAAATTCTAAAGTTGTTTAAATTTACAAGGCTGGTCAGTAAAACAATCGAAAATCTTTTCTTTGTACTTTTGTCAGTTAAATCAGAATACTTTTATTAACTCCCAGGGGGAAATTACTTAAGCTTAAATGAAGATTCACGTGAATTAACACATCACAGATTTGAGTTTTTATTTCATTTTGGAAAATATACCAACTTTCCCAGAAGAGCGGTTTGTAACATAAATACAAAAGGTAAGTATGAATCCAAATAATATTATGTGGCATGAGAAAAATGTGGCTGCTTTTAAAGTACAAGACAAAATTCTTGTAAGCCTGGCATATAAAACATATGTTGCATTTATTTTCCATATGGTGCACCTTCTTTTTAAACAACTTTTTTGTGTGGTAGGTTCATCTCCGGTATGTTCTTTAGCATCTAGGTCAAAACTGAATGAGCTCATGACTCCCTTTTCATGTGGGGCTGGTTCAGAATATGGGCTCTGTGTGTCACTATTACAGGATATGGATGAAACTGCAATGATCTCATGAGTCTTAAGTGACACAACAAAATGGCCACTTAATAGACCTTGTCACGCAGGTCCAAGAAAATGCCGCAATGGAGTTTTCAGCTCCAGGATTTATGTTCTTTGCTGGGGATTGAAGTTCTTTATCTACAGTTAAAATATCCCTCTTCTGATTAATAAATAATTATGATTGGGTGTAAAATATTTTTTTAAAAATACTATAGTTTAATTAGAGAACAATCAATGCAGGCTAATTCTCTTCCATAATTTTCTTCATTTGTGCCTCCTCAGTATCTTGATTTGCTGTGTTTATCCTCAGCTAATCATTATCAGTTCTCTGAAGTGTTGTCTTATCAGTTACAAAACAGGTACAAGTGGCACAAGTGCTCCCAATTGATCTGCTAAAGACTCCCACTGTGATGAGGCCACTGTCTAGTCGCATGGAGCCCAAGAAGAGACACTGCTCAAAATCAATAATTCTTCCTGTGTCACTGACTCTGCTAAAGTCCACACTTCTAGTGGCCCAGCATTGATGATATTAAATGCATAAACTGTTTAATGCAATCTGAAACCCAAGTGATGTAAATATAGTTTGAGTGCCCTTTGAAAAACAGGCGTTATGCTAGCCTAGTGGGAACGGTCTGAATATATACCGAATTTTTCACTCTTTATTTTTTGTCACCAAAAGCTTTCCCCCCCTTTTTCCCCACAAATGCCTCCTGTTTGGCTTACCTGTGCTACATTGCAATTCCCTCATCTATTATTGTAAAGGACTAAAATATGCTTTTGGGTTAAAAAAAAGGTAATAGTCGTTGCAATCAATGGACAGTAATTTCTGGAAAAGGTTATGGCACATTCTACCAAATGGTTAGAGGCAGTTTCATTTAATTAATGTTGTAGTCTGTGTTTGACGTACATGGTTTTAGCAGAAAATTGATAATGTTGCCAGACAGTCAGGCTCAGAAAACTGAAGCTATTTGCAGGGGAATTACAGGGGAATCTTGCTGCAGCATATGGATTTAAAAATAATCACATTTCACTTTTATTGCCTGTTGGACACAGCTTATATTTGACTCAGTGATTTGGTTTGAATCAGAACCTGACTGAGTTTTGACAGGTATTAGAAATATTCTGTGAACAGGTTTCAAGATTGAGGTACAACTCCAGGTGCTTCTGTCTCTCACCTTAATATTTCTGTTTGTATCATTATGTCTCCCTGTTGAACCAAAGCTACTTCCCTCTACTTGATACGCAATCTAAATAAAAAAGATTGTCATATAATAAAGAACCCATAGTCCCTACTTATACAGTGCTTATTGAGTGGAACATTGAGATTTATATAACTCCTCTCAATGAGAGAGAAAAGGAGAGAAAGAGGGAAAGAGTATTTCTCCATGATTGCGACAGGGGTTTAAGGTTACTAACTAATTTCCCAGTCGTTACTGCCGACAGTGCCACATCCGGCTTCCTCAGTGTTTTTCAACAGGGAACAGTACAATCTGTTATACTGGAGGGATCATCAGCTCTTCCTCAACCAATGATTACAAGTAATTACCTGTTTTTCGCTCCCTCCATCCATCCATCCCTCCTCCTCTGTCTCTCTGTCTCTCTCTGTCTCTCTCTCTCTTCTCCTTTCTCCCTTGAGCTATTACCCTAACTGGCTGTTGTGGAGCAAAGAGGAGGTGTGTTGAGAACAAGGCAGGCTTTTATGGACTCCCCACCAGCGCCACTCCACACCGCTCCATTTTGAAATTATCGGGTCCCCTTGCTTTTGAAGTCTCTGTAAGCGCACCCTCCTATTTACGAGATGGCTGTGTACTTAAAGGTCACAGATTGATCAAGAGGTCCTAAAGATGGCCTTTTCACTGAAAGCACTGCAATACTGTGGCTTCCACGGGCCACATCTGTAGGAAAAAAAAAGAAAAATAAAATGTATCACTCCCCCAAAGTCAGGCATATTCAGACTTTAATGTACAATTCCATTTACCCTGGAAAATGCCACAATTGAGTATGGAATTCACAATGAGCACAGCAATTTATCAGTGCTTTTTTGTCCATTTCTGCTGGCTCCGGCTTAAGAATATTTTACTTACTGATTACCTGCAGGTCATTTTATAAATGTGTCAGACTCTAACTTTGTTTGAACATGAGACCTTCACTCCATTGTTTTGTCCATTTTAAAAAATACATTTGACACACTTAGGAAACAGCAGCATCAATATTTTTGACAGTGTCCAAGCTGAAAACAACAATGATCTGGCAGAGGTATACTGAATACCTGATTGTACAGTAAAAACATGTTTACTCTACATCTTTTTACACCTTCCTGTATATCTATAGTTCTTATTCTTCTTATTGGTTTTATTTATCATTGCATTCACTCTTAATTCCTAAATTTATAGCAAGTTTGCAGCAAATTATTTTTAACAAGGTATTTTATTCTACATTGATAGTTTTAAGTACAAGAGTATTTATTAATTACAATCTTTCTTCTCATTAACCGAAGCAAATTGCTATTTTTGCTTGTACTATAAAACTCAATATATTATTTATAAGAATAATGGGAAAAACATCCAGTCAAGAAAAGACAAAGTGGCCTGTGGACACTGAAAAAATGTGTATTTGTGAGTTTGTTCATAAATTGTTATTGTCCATAAATGTATCTGCAAGCTGTCAGTTTATACAGTTTTACTATATACTGAGCCAATGGTTTTGTGTGCCCAGGTCACAGATAAAAACTAGGCTTGGTAAAAAACAATGCACATTGTGGAAAAGTTACTGACTTAAATCCATGCAGCCCTTTGTTTCTCCAGTAATGAACCCATGAAAAGTCATGGTGAGGATTTGTACTACCTCAAATGACTCTTGCTTTACCTTGCAATTCTTTTGGGTTCCACTTCATATGCACTTCATGTTCCTTCTGATCCATATTAATGGTTGACATGTTGGTCCAATTGTTATATGCCGCCAGGAAAGAGAAACCCATAGCAGAAACAGGTTAAAGGAGAGATGATGTTCGTCTTTATGTGATACGTTTACTACTCATTGCTCATTTGAAAAGGCTGACAACAGTATCCAGCTGCTGGTTTTGAACACAGCCTGACTGTTCTACCTGGTTGTGATAGGTGACACTGCAGCTGGTCATAATTGTTATCAGTTGAAAAGTGTCTAAATCTGTAGTGCTATAGATATATCCCACTGTTACAGTTTGAACCTGCAATACATCACTCTGCGGCTTTCAAGATCATAGCAGCTTCAGCACAAAGATCAGCAAAACCATCATGTATTCAGTATCAAACCCATTAAAAACAAATATTTCATTGCTGTATCCAAAGCACGGGAATGGGTAAAGCCACAGCCCAAGAGACAACTATGTCATCCTAAAGCTGTAGTCATGGGCTGCACAGTGGCTCAGTGGTTAGCACTGTTGCCTCACAGCAAGAGGGCCCTGGGTACAAAACACAGGCAAGGCCCCTCTGTGTAGAGTTTGCATGTTCTCCCCATGCTCCAGGTTCTCCTGCCATTGAAAAACATGCTAGAGTAATGCTGCCTGTCAGCCCAGGACACTCTTGCAAAAGAGATTCTAAATCTCAAGAGTTCAGTTCCTGGTTAAATAAAAGTTAATAAATAATAGGAGGTGCAGTCCTAGCTAAGAGAGGGTAGTGAACCAACTCTCCTAATTTTCTTTCTTAATATAGTGGTGTTAAATTGTGCCCATTCAGCCACAGCTGAGGGTGTACTGACTAGAATATCTGTAGTCACAGCCAGTGGCGGTCTGATATTGGAGCCTATCATAATATGAGCTCAGTAGAGGACATACACCTGATATTTGAAGAAAATGCAAAAGTTAATGCAAAGTAGTTCATATCACATTAGATGATCATGCAAAAGTACTCCTCAAAAAAAAATTACAGGTGTGACTTTTCAGGGACTCAGTGAAAAATCTTGCTGCAAGAGGACCAACCAATACTTTCTTTGGTACAAGTTCATACATTTCAAAATTCATCTGTAACATTTCCTTTCAAATATAATCTACTCAGTAACTACTCGGTAGCTCAGTGGCTGGAAATCACCCACCGTCATCAAAAACAGTGCCAGGCTGCAACTTTTAAAAATTTAATTGGATCTTTTCTCATCATGCCAACAGTTATCACCTTGAATTAAAATTTCTTGCTATGAAAAAATAAAATATTGTTGCATCACTGGCAGGACAACACTTTAAGAAAAAGCTAATTAAAAAGTGCTATATGTGATTGTGCAGCATGCCGTTTAATTTCAGTAATGTTTATCCAAACAGAAGAGATGCACTAAGGCAGAGAACCATGGATGATCCAGTTATATATTTGTTTGATTAATGTAAATCCCTGAAACAAAGTGTTTGTCTGAGATTTACTCGCTCAGAACACCAACATGTCAGCACTAAAAAAAGCTGTTCAAAGGCATGCAGGCTTTGTTCTTCATAAGGTCTCAAATGGAACTCACTTCATTATTATTATTGATAGGCAGTGCCTTCAGTCTTATTAGCCAAGTGGGGATGAATGTGACGCAGCCAGGCAGCACAATGCCAATTTAACCCTGTGTTTTAAAATATGCATGGTGGGTACCTTGGCAGCAGCTCTGATGCCGAAATATTATTGATAGTATCGCTCGCTGATAATATGATGCATGTCACATTTGACAACACTATAAGAAGAGGGGTCAGAACAGTAGGACTAATGACACTGTTTAGAGAGGGGGAGAGCAGAGAGATGGATGTTGTTTTCTACAACATTAACCTTGCAAATGGTTGCCAGAGAGCAGCAATGTCTCACGCCACACACGCACACACACTCATGCTGTCAACTCTGGCAACTTCCTGATGGTTGACATTAACACCACGCCAAAAATCCCAAACCATTAAAAATACCTGTACTCATGCAGGGAGCTAAAATGAAGTCATACATTTCCAAATAAATGAAAATCTTATTAGCATCACAACATCGCTAGTGGCAAAATACTGGGTGATTTGAAAAGTGTCTCCTGCTGTCTGCTAGCGGGGATGACAGATGAGGGGAGGACAATGTGTAGGGATTGGTGTGGAGAAGGGCTGGGGTTGGGGTGTTCGGAGTGGCTGTAAAGAACCAGACCCTGAGTTAAACCCCTTCAAAATGAGTAATCTTACATAATAATATCCTCATGTGTCTTGATAAGAGTAAACCCTGAACAAGCCGACAGCATCCATCAACATATCTATGAAAACTCACTAACAATGTTATAGATCCTGAAGGCAGCTATATCCATGGCAAATATGCTCTATGAGCCTCCGATTTGGAAAGTATATCTTTAACGACACTATTACCAGTGGCTATCACGATAACTGCGTCCACAGCAACAATCCTCACAAAATCCATGATGTGAAACCACATTAACACAGCTCCCACTGGCTCAGGATGTTGCTGTGCTGTTACATAGATGTACAGGCAACAAAGTCAAACAACAAAAGGCATTAAATGGTCTCTACAGACTGCATGGGCTATCCAGTATTGTCTTAACAGGGAAGTAATTAACTGACTATGTCAATAGGTGGGATGGAAAGCCAGTCTGCAAGGTGTTTATAGGTCCCAAGAGTCATGACTGGGGTGAGAGGGCACGGCAGAGCTCATCTATCCAAACTCAATGACCTGACAGATCCTCAACTAAAGGCCCACACTTAAATCAATTATTGATGATATAAAGCAGACTTTATTAAAAAAAAAAAAAACACTGCTGTCACCACTGTACAATTTGAACGATACGGATTTGTATTTGTCTGCATGCTTGAATGACTGTGCCCATGTATGATACATGTTTGTTGGAGTATGTGTTTGAATGTGCACAACTGTGTGGGTGTGTGTTAATCAGACATACTGAATGTGCACCCTTTTTATTTTCTAACACTCTGTATGGAATGGTGCTGTGAATCAGTAAATGGCTCCCTTTGCTAATCATCTCTGCTGTAGCAAGGGAAAAAGGGAGAGATAAATGTTTGAGTGGAGAGGTTGAGGGCGTCTCTTTCAGACCTGCCCCTGCTGTCTGTGAATAAAAGCCTGAAAAGGAGCTACAACGACAGGCTAGAAGTGAGTCCAACTGGGCTTTGAAAATGCTGCCTCTTCTCCAGGCCTTGGTGCTAATGCATCTGACTCAAAGGCTGTAAGCCAGCGAGAGAGAGAAAGGCAGGAAGAAAGAAAAAGAGGAAGAAAGGGGTTGAGAGACAGGGAACTGGTGCTACAAAGGACAAAGAACTCCAAGGTGTGCACTCGGTATTCAGTAATTGGTAAAAGAAGCTTCATTTCTTACAGTGATTTCCTGTCTTTTTACCGTCTCTGACAACCCTGATGCTTTTAATAGGGGTATGAGTAGGGGCTATTCTGTGCGTCCACACCCCCCTCCCCTTGAGTCCCCTCGAACACCAACCTGTCTGGCTGCTCGGTGCTCAGCCTGACCACCCCTCCCGTCTCCTTCTCTCCTCACAAAATAGAAAAAGAAAAAAGCATTAACCATATTCTTTCTGTCATTCTCTTTTTTTGAATACCTCAAACCCCTTTAGCTTTAATCATTTCTGGATCAGGCTCAGTCCAAATAAGCCAAGCCATTTTCTGCACTCAATTACTCCCTTAACAGCATCAAAAAGAGAAAGGATTCAGGTATAGTGAGGAGAGAAAGAGGGTGAGAGGGAGAAAATTGTGAAGCATCTTCATCCGCCGAAATGCTTTGAATGCTTCGAAAGGCTTTCTTTTTTAATGAAAAACCAGTAATAAGAGATGGTTCTGACTATAACAAAATGTTTACTGTCTGTTCGCTAGCTGTGAGCTCTTCACTCTCCCCAGATAAATTGTTGAAGAGGGAGAGGGGGAATAAAGGCTTGAAGAAATGGGCCTCCAAATTACTACATTTCCACCGAATCCTACTTTCATTACCAAGGAAAATATATCAGAAGGTACTTCACTCAGAAAGGTATTTTAATAATACATTACTTTTCTCATAACTACTCTTAACCTTTAGATACAATGCATTTCGGATGAATGCATCTGTCACAGCTTGGTGTTCAGATAATGAGACATCCAAATCTTATTTACTGTTGTCTGCCTGAGCAAGACATTTTGCACACTGTTCAGTGTGCCTTACCCCATATGCAACACTCTCTCTCTCTCTCTCTCTCTCCCTCTCTCTCTATACATATATATGTATATATATATATATATATATATATATATACACACACACACACACACACACACACACACACACACACATACACATACATCTCAACTCAGTCCAAACTATAGCCCTGAATGAACTGAATGAAGGACCAGTTCCATCTATTGCTTCGGGGTATTTCATGAAATGTATGCAGAAAGTGCATCTAAATAGGTGCCTCTTTTTCGTGAAGTAGCACTCAATCTATAAGCATGGACTCCGGGCTTGAAAATGCTGCCCTGTTTTTCCTCATTGCCCAAATTGCCCACATTGTTCTAAATGCCCGCCAGTAGATACAAATCAAGTATGAGATGTGTGAACACCAACAGAGGTCAATAAAGCATGTCCACAGTAATATAATGTGATTGATTTTTCTCTGAAGCTCTTTCTATAAAGGATTCTGCAGGGTGCACATTGCCGATGATAACACAAAAACTGCTGATGGTTAATCATAATGGCTCAGGGTGAGCACTTTACTTTCGTTCTCCCTCCTTCTCATGCCCCACACTCATTTCCCCTCTTAGCCAGCTGATGGCCAGTAAGGTCAACATGACATGCATGCATCCCAGAACACCATCCATACAGGCAAGAGCGGAAGCTGCTGTTTGGATGCCTCACAAAGAGCCTCTACTGGCACTGGTAGTTTCTCTCCACAAACTCTCATTATATCAGTAGTGATGCAATGGGGGCTGAGGTCGAACACTGAGTGCAGGGTGGCTGCTTTTCTAGGGTCCTCAACAGAAAAATAATATCTTTGCTTGCCAGAGGAATGCAAACAGTAAACAGAGAAAGTAAACAGGTAGATGTGAACCTCTTGTGCTGCAATCAATACCCTGCTCAGGACCACCAAAGGAACAATTCCATCAAGTGTCTACATGTTCTGTTTTAAGTTACTTTTTATGCTTTGCTATTCTTGCCAAACTATTCTAGTGTCATAAAAACTGTATATGTCCTGTTTTTATGTGTTATTTAATTAAATTAATATCTTCAATTTGAGTCAGGAAGTTGCTTGTTGCTAATAAATCTGAGGATTACACATATTCTTCTCCTAATTCAGGCAAATTACAAAAACACAGGGGATGTGTGAAGGGGTGCAATATTGCGTTGGAGTCTAATAGGTTACTTTTGGTATTAAAGCTGGCAAAGAGAAGTTATGCATTTGGTTTTTGAAAAGAAGGCATCTGCAGTGTCTCTGCAAAGCACCTTTTAAAAACATACTCAAAATTATAGCTCTCTTCTTTGCTAAGATGATCATTTACAGCAGACGAACAAAGCTGCCAGCTATCTAGGGTGTTAATTAAATCTGGATGCCTTTTAATGCATTTAAACACCCACTTTATATTGTCCACTCTTCATCTGTCCACAACGTATTTTACCATTCCCTTATTATGCTCTTTAAAGAAGAAAATCCGGGCCAAATGAATGTTCACAGAGAAGAACAGAAGCTTTGACTCTTAATGGGCATGTAAGCGCGGCAAAGTCGCTAATGGACGATGCTAATTATCACAAGCTTGGAAGGTCTCACAAAGGGAGTGGATCAATATGTGACGCGGCTTGTTCTACTCATTCATAGATGTTGGATGATGACATTCGCTCGCACTAGACAAGAGTGCATTGTATGGCTGGGATGATGGTGGTGACTGGGAGGGTGAGGACCAAGAGCGTTCTGCTCTTTTATTTCCAGTGCTGGCTAATGCTTACACAAAGGCAGACAACAGGCGGGGGGAAGAGCAATGTGTGCTGGTGGATAAAGGAAAACAAGAGTCTCAGTCTTAATGAATCTGGTTGCAGAAAAGATGTAAACAGGTAGTGTCTAGAGAGAAAAGTGGTGAAGGAACTCTTGAAGAAAACCTATTACAGTAGGTAGGGTTGGGAGCAGAGTTATAATATTTCAAAAGCAACAGCATATTTGTTAAGTGTGATATGTGATGGATCCCAGAAGATGCCTCTTGTTTGGGCCAGAGAGAAGCATGTGACAAAGACACACTGAAATGCAGACGAAAGCCCAAACAGCTATAATTGTATGTTATTAAAATGATACTCAGCATGTAAATGATTAGGGAAATGAGATGTCTGCGTTCAAGTTACAAAGTTATCCACCATGCGTGCGCTCTTGCATGAATTTAATTGGTTAAGACAGTGTGCTACTCCACGACGTTAAACTTCTTGTGATGGATAACCTTGTACTTCTTTATACACAGGAGCTAATAAGCGTGAATATGGACCTTTTTTGATCAGCACCTGAAACGACCCTTAAAATGTTCATATTATGTGATGTCAATAAATGAGGCATCATGCTGTCTTGATATTGTTGCCAGTCATAATGGAACCATTAGAAGTAAGGAGGTATAACCACTAGTTTATACAGAGCAGACAGTTTCTACTAATAAAAAGCGCAATAAGGGATCCTGTTCAAAATATTGTTTTAACTAATATCTATTCAACTTTCTGATCTAATTTTAAAGTGCACCCACACAACTGTATGAATGTTATTGACCCTCTAAACATTACCTAAAGGAGATTTTATAACATCCCATTCTGAATCCATAGACATTAATATTGAGCTGGTCCCCCCTTTTGCAGCTATAACAGCTTCCACTCTTCTGGGAAAGGTTTCTACAAGATTTTGGAACATGTCTGTGGGATTTTTTGTGCATTCATCCAGAGGTTTCATTTGTGAGGCCAGATGCTGATGCTGGAAAAGAGGGCCCACCTTGTAATCTCTGTTCGAGTTTAACCCAAAGGTGTTTCATGGGGTTGGTCAGGGGTCTGTGTGGGCCATTCACATTCATTCATACCAGACTTATCCAACCATGCCTTTACGGAACTTGCTTTGTGCACAGGGATACAGTCATACTGGAACAGCAAAAGGCCTTCCCCAAACTGTTTCAGCTTTGTGGCTGAGTTGCTGTTGTTCCTATTGCTTAGTTGTTTTGGAATATATAGGGGGAAGATATTTCATGAACTGACTTATTAAAATGGTGGCATCCTATTATAGTACCATGCTCAAATTCAGGGAGCTCTTTAGAACTACCCATTCTTTCACAAGAAGAGTGCTTGATTTTATATATCTGCTGCAATGGGGCTAAATGAAACATCTGAAATCAGTGATTAGGTGGTGTAGCCCAATACTTTTGTCCACATAGGGTATAACCATCTTTTAAAGAAACTAATAATGCAATTTCACCTTTGAGCTTCAACAAAATTAACTCCAGACAAGCCTTTTTCTCATGTCAGCTTGACTTGTGCTTTACATTGTGTGGTAGAACTCAACAGAATAAACCTTGTTGAACACTTCTGTGTAAATGTAATCTGTAATACTAGTCCCAAAGCCAGAATGTGGATAGGTGTAGGGTGGGCATATAGCCAAAACAGACAAGTGAACATTCAAACTGAAACATCTGAACAGGTAACTGGATCCCACATAACTTTGGGGGTAATTTGGACATGGTGTGGCACACTTTCTTTTGGTGCAATATCCTGCTCTGGACCCCTCCTCCTTCCTTTTCCTCCCAGAGAGACCCATTGATCTACTGTCTGGTGAGTCCTGTGTCTCCAGTATCAGGATAATTCCAGGTGGGATTGGTTTTCCCTCGTTACCTTGTAGTTGGGAGACCCGTTCCTGCCCCTTCCTAATAATCTCCGCCTTAACTTCCCAGTGGCAGTGGACACAACAAGCAGACAAGAGTTTCTTTGTCCTGTGTTTGTGGCAGGAAGCAGAAGGAATGGAGTCGGGAGCTGAAGAGAAGTAGCTGAGAGGTCTAAAGATGCAGCTTGTCCTTTATCAACAACATGCACGAGCAGTATGAAAAATCTGTGAAGACGTGTCATTGTATGCTGTACTTGAAAAGTTCTTTCACTTCCCCAAAGTGTGTGAATGAAGTGCTTCAATTCTTGGGAATCCACAGCACCTAAAATAAGACATATAAAACAGAAATTATATCACTATTCTTATTAAATATTTAACTTTTTTTCTTTGTTGCTTGTTCACAGAATTCTTTTATGAAACTAACAAACAAAATTTAACATTAAATTCATATCTTCATAATGTCCTCGTGTAGTTAGGTTCATATGTTATTTTTTAAAAAAATATATCACTTTTCTTCTGTACACTACCATACTGGTTTTCAAATCGAACTGTCAAATATGATCAAAGCACAGACATTTAGCTTTAACTGACTGTTTAAGAATTCCGATTTTTATACATAGCCCCCCATTTTCAGTGGCTCAAAAGTAATGGGACAAACTAACACAATTTTTAAATATAAGGATTGTTTTTAATACTTTGTTGAAAATCATTTGCAGTCACTGACTGCTTTAAGCCTAGAGCTCATGGTAAAGAGCAAATTGACCCCATATGAATATGTCTAGCATTCCTAAAGAGTTAATACAATACATTTGTTAAACTCCTTGAATTAAAGGTGAAAATATGCACTTCAAGCCCATCTTGGATGTCTGATTTACAATATACTGTAGCGGAGTATAAAAGCAAAATTACAAAAATAGTCACTGTCCAAATACTTATGGACCCTTCATGCTTTATGCTACATAAAGTGGTCTCCTCCATCCCGCATGATTACAATTGTAAAGAAGTGTCATTTGAACATGCACAGCTTTTTTGAAAAGTGTTGCTACCATCAAATGTATTTTTTCAAAACAACCAAAATGTACCAGTGTCATCATACGAATTTGCTCTCATAGTTATTATAATGCAGTTGCAGGTAATGATGCATGTGCATGTGCTAATTAATTAGCTCTGCCAAATACGTTGTATTATTCTTGCTATTTGTCAGTTATGCAAATAAAACAGTGGAGAACAGAAATATAGGAAAAGAAAAACGTAAAATTTTAGTATCTGCACCCCAAGAAAATTAGTACCACCAATGGATTGAATCTACATGTAACTTTTTAAAAAAGTGCCATATTTTCATAAGTGAGGTACCTCTGGATTTCTTGGATCAAGGTGAGTTGAAAGCATCTGAAGTCAAGTATCCAGAAACAAGTCTCACCACTCGGGAACGATCTTGAAATCCCTCCAAGCACTTGCTTACTTTTGAAGCATGATCTAAACTGCTTTAGAGAGCATACATATTATCACCAGTCAAATGTGCAATTTCTACTTGGGAAACCTGCACCAGCAACTTTGCTGTTGTGGAACTCTTAAATATGCCAACGTCTACCAAATACTTTGTTCATAATAATAAAATTTGTCCTGCTCTAATTCTCCTTTTCCTTTGAATATGATTAACCACAAGGACACTTCATATAAGCAAAATTAGTAAGAACAAGGGTTCTATTGCTTATATATAATTTCAACTTTAGAGGCAGAATGTATAGACGAGTGCTAACAGTACAATCATATTCTCAAAAAGTGTAGTTATTTTCCAAAATAAGAATTTGGGCTGCCTGTGACACTGGACGTCTCTTTTATCCAGCTCTTCTTTCCTCTTGCCCCCAGATAATGCCATGAGAGCTTCCTCTACAAAAGTTCCCAGCACACAGGCAATTCTTATTTTCCTTTCATTGTCCCTGCTGGACAACACAAACAAGCAAACAAGCTTGAGAGCGCATCATTTCATTTCCATATAGATGAAATGTGTCCAATGAAATAAGCAAGTGTCCATTTGTACACAAGGCACAATGGTTTTCATCTTGATGCTTCAGTATTGTTCGAAGTGCTCCATGAATTACCTGAACAAAACACTAGATAGGATGCTATTCACTGCATTGTAATTCTCAAAGGGTACTAATAGATTTTGCCAGTGTCCAAGCACTTGAGACATGAAAGAGGTTAAAGCAACACTGGAACTGAGATGATAGTACTCCTCTTCATTCCTATTTACACCAGATGTCATTATACTCACTTATCCACACTTGTGAGTATATCCAGTTCCTTTTGGGTCTCTTACTATTTATTATTTCTGCAGCCTAGAAAAGAGTCTGTAGGGAGCAAATTGTAAAACTACATGGAATTTTTTTCCCACTGAGCAATCAAATATCTTCAAGACCAATGGTAACCTTCCACCTCAAAAATAACTAATAGTGAGCAAATCTTATCAAAACAGAAAACAACAGTTGTTCCGGCAAATGGCCCAAAATAAGGTGTTTATGCTGAAGAGACAAAGCACTGAAATTTTTTCATGAAAAGGGGGAAGATTGTGCATTTGGTTGTGTTGTTGTGGTAAAAAGAACAATCCTACCTTTACAAGCCACTGTGAGTGGGTGCATCATGCAGTGACACATTTTAGGTCATTTGGACTAAATATTGTCCCTCTGTTGACAGTCTAACTGTGGGGGACAAATCAATAGTGGACAAGAATGATAATTTCGAAGGAAAGACAAGCATACTCCTGGTCATGCTCCCGACTTGATGCACCTTCTTTGGGCTTGGACACTGTGTGCTCCTGCACTGAAAACTGACATTTGGTATCGTACACCCAGCTCTCTAATGGTCCTAAATATTGGAAGTGGATTTGACAAAGAAGCTGATGTCTGCTGTCTGTACGAGTTTGAGGTGTATGAGCAAGTGGCTAGAACAAGATTTTTAAGGAGCAATGTAACATGCACATATAGTAGGAGCACAAGAACCTACACAGAGCCTCACATGGAGCTGATGTAGAATTGGATTGTGGGAAAAGGATTGAGAAGCAGACAGGCTAAGAGCCTCAAAAACACTGCCACTGCTTGAAAAAATACAAGTCAGTCATGATAATTTTCTTGACTTAGAGGTGATTGGGGGTGAGATCTGTCCCAGCTGACTTTGGGTGGCAAGGTGGAGCAGTGGTTAGTACTGGCACCTCAAAGCAAAAAGGTTTCAGTTTTGAACCTGCTGGCTGGCTAGGCCCTTTATGCTCCCTGTGGGTTCTCTTTGGGCCCCTTTGGTTCCCTCCCACAGTCCAAAGACATGAATGCTAGACTAATTGGTGACTATAAACTGGATGTGAATTTAAGCTTGAATGATTGAAAAAGAACAACTCCTATTAAAAATGTTTATGCTGCAAGTTTCCCCCTTTAGATCTATAACTTTTTCATTAAAGTGTGGACATTTATGTTCCTCATTATATGTAATTCTCACTGCAAAAGGAGTTATTTAATTTTTTTTCAATAAATTCCCTCAGAGCCAGTGTGCCAATTAGTGACTCATTGTGTTACTTAATATTTCAACACAAAAACCCTACATATATTTCAGTGGAAACTATTTACTACATTTACCTGACAGTTCTGGTGAGCAGTGCCTCTTCAAATGATAGTTTTGACATGCAAACTGTAGGAAGATCACAAGAGATATTATAAAATACTTTGTAATACATTTAATTGCTTTTAATTGTATATAGATCTTGAGTAAAAATGCTGGTTAACAATATGCACAAAAAAGTGACACCAGCTTTTTAGCACTAAATATACTGCTTTTCCTTTTTCCTTTTCCTAATTTTGATAATTTAGAGGTTTGGGGTGCTGTGTGGAAAAAGCAAGCAGTGTTGTCAGTTTGAGCACCGAGAGTATTTTATGAATTTTTTCAAACTATTCTCTTTGTCGGTACAGAAACTTGTAAAACCATTTGTGTTTAAGATCAGGGGTGTGAAACAACAATTCAGAGGTTTTTCAGACTTTTTCAGTCTATGGTTGTCTCACAACAAAATGACAAATCACAGCCGAACAAAACATCCTACTGGTTCACCAAATCCAGCACTAACCACCACACAACAACAACAAGAAGTTTGGAAGCTAGTGCCATACTATCACATGACAGAAAACATGGTCAAGTTTTTGTTGTTATTGTGTTTATTGTTTTCCTTTTTTGGAGCTCTGGGGCTCCCAGTCTCTGTGTCTCACATAGTAAATTTAAATGTCTGAATGCTATAACTATGGCTGCTCATACGCTATATGGACAAAAATATTGGGTCACTTAAACATTACACCTACAGATGCTTTTATGACATGTCCTTCTAAATCCATAGTTTCTAATATGAATTTGGTCACCTCTTTGCAGATATAACAGCTTCCACTTTTCTGGGAAGGGTTTCTATAATATTTTGGAGTGTGTCTGTGGAATTTTTGACCATTCATCCTGAAGAGTTTTTGTGAGGTCAGACTTTGATGTTGGATGAGAGGGTCTGGCTCACAACCTTTGTCCTAGTTCATCCCAAAGGTGTTCGATGGGGTTGAGGTCAGGGCTCTGTGTGGGTCAGTCAAGTTCTGCCACACCAAACTCATCCAGTCATGGCTTCATGGACCTTGTTTTGTACAATGTGGCACAAAGCTGAAGAATTAAGATTTCCCTTCACTAAAACCAAGGGGTACAGGCCAGTTTCAGAAAAACAACAAAACAGCATTATCCGCTCTCCACCAACTTACAGTTGGCACAATGCAGTCAGGCCAGTAATATTTTGGTATTTGCCAAACCCAGATCTGTCCATCAGAATGCCAGATTGAGAAGGATGATTTGCAACTCCACAGAACACAGTTCCACTGCTCCAGAGTGCAGTGACAGTGTGCTTACACCAGCCCATTAAATGTTTGGTAATGTGCTTGGTAATGCAAAGCTTTCATGCAGCTGCTTGACCATGGAAACCCATGCCATGAAGCTCCCAGTGCACGCTTGTGGGGTTGGTGTTAATGCCAGAGGAGGTTTGGAACTCAGTTATTGAGAAAGCACTACTGGCAATTTTTATGCACTATGTCCCTTTAGCACTTGGCAACCCTGCTCTTTAACTTTACATGACCTTCCACTTTGTCAGTGAGTTGTACCTCCTAAGCACTTCCATATTGCAATAATACTACTTATAGTTGATTGTGGAATATTGAAGGGGGAAGAAATTTCACAAATTGACTTGTTACAATGCTGGAATCCTATTACAATATCACACATGAATTCAGTAGGAACTTTGAAACAAGTCACTTTTTCACAAATGCTTGCAAAGGCAGACTCCATGGCTAGGTGTTTGATTTTGTACCCCTGTGAAATGGGACTGAATGAAACACCTGAATTCAATGATTAAGAGGTGTGGCCCAATACTTGTCTTCATATAATATATTTATTATATGTATTTATCCAGCCATAACAGAAAAAATAAGCTATTATTATTATTATCAATAGTATTACTGTCCTACATATGGACAGCTCACCCAAAGAGGGCACAGGCTTTTTTTCAGGCAACCTTTGCCCAGCCTTGTGCACATCCTGGGAATGATGCCTTGAGTAAGAGAAAGGGTTGGAAGTATGAACAAGAAGACAAAAAAAGGCAAGCACTCAACTAAAAGCCCGGTTTTAAATTTGGACGATATTACTCAATCCCAACAAAATGACAGGCTGATATACTGGTAAAATCTTTTTAAAAAAAAGTTCAGACTTCAGAAACTTATACAGAGCTCTGATAGATGGAATGATCAAGGTTTATATTCCTTTGATCTGCACAACCCCAGTTCTTTACCAAACCTCTCAAGACCGGTTCCTCGGCTTACACACACCAGTATCTCTCATCTTATGATGAAAAAGCTTGTGCGGTACACACAGCTAAACAATATTTCACTCCCAGGTTCCAGGTCCCATTTGAAGAGATCACATCGGGACATGAAAGCATTCTTTTTTCCTTATATCCAACCCCATTCATGTTTGCCTGAAGCGCCGATCCTCTGATGGTGGTAAATGAGTTAGAGACAATCCAAGTCTTGGGTAAATGGAGTAGTGAGCTGTTAATGCTGCTCGAGTGGTTGTAACAAAGCACTGAAGAGACATAAAATGCAGAAATCGAAAAAAACACCATACTGTCTTAGACATGTTGGATGATTGGAGATAAGCACAGACAACACATTAGTGAGATACTAAGAACTGAAGAAAGCCAACATGTGCATTAAACTGGACCGGAAACTTACTTCAGTTTTAGTATCTAACCGCTGACAACAGTTAGTCAGTTTTCATGATTATTGTGGCAATGTCTAATTAAGCATCCAGGGATAAATTATGCTAATGTAACCGTTGAATAACTTTTCTCCTCTCATAAGAGGTTAGTTGTTTTTAATCTCACCCAATTAGCACATTAAACACAAAGCGCTACAGAACCGAGCAGCACTGGAGCAAATGAGCCCACCAATCTAATTGAGAATTAATGAATGCTTTAAAGTGCTAGAAGCCAGTACAATTGTAATTCAAAACAAGACAAAATTAATCACAATAATTTCTGGGAAAGAAAGTTAGCATTAACATAATTGAAGCAGAGAGGATAAAAAGGCCATGGCAGCGTAGGGGAGCGTGGCAAATCAGTAATCCTCCATGGAGGAAATTGTTTGTTATTCCAATTAATTATCCACTGTACTTAATCAACTAAATTGCAACTGAAATCAATTTTTTTTGCCTTTTTCTCTAGCTTTCATATCACAGAAGATGAACTGTCCAAGAGTGTTTGTTGGTGGGTGGGAGAGAGGTCACTAAATTGGCTGCAATGGGAGAAAAAGAATCTGTCATAGAGTGTGCTGTGACAAAACACTATGTTCACAGTTTGATCTAACAAACACAAGTTCTGAATATGTGTATTTGCTTTTCTCACTCTTTTCCCTTAGTTTTACTTCCAAAAGTGTCACTGCCTTTCAGCTTTCTGTTAGGTAAGGGAGATGCTTTTTCACCAAATGGAAAAATTGGAATTCATTGGCAGTATTACAGTCTGCTGTACATCCTTTGTTTTTTACAGTCCCATTGCAGGTATGATAGTCCTGAACAAGCAGCAACATTTATCCTGGACATGGGCATGATTGTAATGATGTTGTGAGAGAATGTATCTGTTGCTTTCAGAGCATCTGTTGCCAATGCAGGCGCAATGGCATTAGCAGCAAAAAGCCATGGAACATTAACCGCTCCCAACAGAACTTCCAGATGGATTTTGTTCTAATGGCATCATTATACGCTAAATTAAAAGGCGGGTAAATGGAAGTGTAAAAATTTAAATGACTGTAAAAAAAATCTCTCAAGCTTGAGCTGTCTTTAGTGGAGGCCTCCGACAGAGAGATTGGGAGCTGAGCCATGCAATGAGTGTTAATCATACGCATATATAAAATAGTAATGAAGAAATGAATAGTACAGTAGGGTAGCAGTACATATTACACTCTGTTATGTTTAACGCACCAGCTGAGACTGAAACGTCGGCTTTGCAGACAATCTGAAAAGCTTACATTTCACTTGTGAACCTGATGGATAATCTTTAAGCACTTTATCACGATAATGTGGTGATTCTATCATAATTTTGTAAGTTTTATGTTGTGTTGTGATTGATTTCACTTTGTTGTTGTTTCTTAATTTGCAAAATTTAAGTGCATGTATTTTTTCTTTGTTTAATAAACTGGTAACCTTCCTATGATCAGATGCAGATGTTTGTCAAATTTTATTGTTAATTAGAGCCCAGAGAGGTCTTACCATTTGCAAGTGAAGACCCTTTTAAGGGGTGCTCATCAATAGTAACAGTAGCAGTAATAATGCAATTATTATTGTTTTCTGATGTTACATTTCCCTTATAAGTAAAAGGTCCTTGGTTCGATTCCAGGTATTGACACAAGCCCCTCTCACCATAGAGGGTTGTGTCAGGAAGGGCATCTGGCATAAAACCTCTGCCAAATTACCAGTGCAGATTTAACCACAGTGGCGACACCTTGGGAGATTACAAGGGAGCAGCCAAAAGTACATCACTGTTTTCTAACTTTATATTATTATTGCATAATATAGTACAATATAGTACATTGGCAAATCGGTTTTGAGCTCTGTCCAGTTGCATGGATTTCACTGTAGTGATGGGCTTTGCGAAAGCATTTTACAGGACTCATTTCTTTCTAAAATGGCTTGAAAAGGATGACTACCCCTACATTTAAGCAACAGACTACATATTTATTCTTCACTTAAGGTTAGTCTACCTGAAAACTTAAATGTAAAAGCAGATTTATAGAGAATCAATCAGATTTGGCATGTCTGTATTGACTAATGCTACTTTAATTACTTGATTATTTGGTGGACTGCCCCCATGTGCTTAAGAAATTGAAACAGTGTGCATATTTCACCTCATGTCTGATTTGCTACAATTGATCTTCAAGTTACTTTGGAAAATTCTTGCCATCATGACTGTCTTTGGCTCAGGTTTCATTAACTAACTAAAATAGCCTAACCCTAAAACAGGTGTATTATATTGACATCTGTGATTATTCAATCTGAATTATTCTTTGCCACTACAATAGCTCATCAAACTGATTGGGTTGCTTTTGAAAATAACGTTGTAATGCATACCTACTGTAACTGAAGAGATGAAAAGCGCTGAATACATTTGCAAGCAGTGTATTTCATTATTCATTTTAACTAGAAGTAATTCATAATGTAACATAGTTTTATCAATGTATAAATCGCATGGCAACGTACACACAACATTCTGATTGGGAGTTGAGCTCCCCTAAACGTCTGATCCTAGACTTGCCCCTGGGTCAAACCTCTCACACAAAAAATTTTAAAAATTCAGAAAAATATCAAAATAGTATACCATATGGATGAAATCTGGAGCTGTGTGAAGGAGCTATCAATTTCAGTTAACTTTAATATCAATGTCAAATTCAACTGTATCATACCATGCGCTCTCTCTCTCTCTCTCTCTCTCTCTATACATATATATTCTACAGATGATGCATCTGGCATCTGTACATGATGCAATCCAGATTCCATCCATATGGTTCACTATTTTATACACACAGACATGCCTTTGGCTGCTCCTTTGTATTATCCCTAAGGGCTTGCCACAACCAGGTTTAACACCATTTTTTTATGCTGGATGCCCTTCCTGATGCAACCCTCTATGGTGAGAGGGGCTTGTGTTGTGTCTCCACCTGGAATCAAATCAGGAACCTTTTGCTTCTAAGGTGAATGTGTAAACCATTGCGGTACGACACACACACAAACATAAACACACACACACCCACACACATACACACACACACACACACACGCACGCACACACATTTTTTTTGTTTCTTAAAAGCTGCCTTCATAAAGTCTACCTCTTGCAACAAAGAAGGGAAACAGCAGGATAAATCGTACATAATGCACATAGACATGAATGCAACTCTGAGTGCAGATCTGGGGTCATTCGGCATCTTGACCCTGACTGAGACCTTCTGACCTCTGGCTGTACCCCAACAGACACTTATGGCCTTAACCTTTACCCTTTGACAAGCTGTTATGTCCAAAATCATCTACAAGATCCATGTCTAGGGTCTGGTTCCTTCCTGGATCGATCAAGCTCAAGGAGTGAACTTTTCAAAGTAAAGATATATAGAGATCATTACATGATATGCTGTATCACAAATTTTATCTCCTGATTAGGAGCTTTCCATCTCCTTTAAAAAAAAAAGGTACTCTAATTTATAAAAAGGAGAGCTATTTGTTAAGAAACAGATAATCATAACTACTGATACTGATTTGTATGTTTTTCATGCAATCACTGCATTTCTTTGTTCAAACAGCTCTCAGAAAAGAGCTCCAATGAAAAGTAATTGAAGCAATGTTTTATACCAGCAGTACAGAGCGTTCTGTATTGCTGTGGGAAGGGTCGGCAGCACTCACTGTTGTGAAGAGGGATGAAAAAGAGGGAGTTTGAGCTGCTACCCTCTGACCTGATAATTAAAAAGGAGAGATTCAACAAAACGCCATTATCAAAACAACTCTCCTAAACCCATTTAACACGACTTACTTCCTGAACACATAACAGCTAATGTAACTGAGCAACCCTCTTGATTGTGACTAATGTTCATATTGTCTACATTTAGCATATTTTTTTAATTGTGAGTAATTTTTTACTCACTGCTCTTATGTGGTTGTGACTGCTATCATTCACTCTTTATAATAGGTAAATTTCAGTCATGTTTTTCCTGGACCCTGCATCACAACTATGCTGCCATTAACATTTATATGAATTTAACTTTCATGTGAAAGATCATTTTTGAATGATTTCGCCCGTTTCTACCTCCTGCTCCTCACCCGGTTTTGAGTGTCCCTGCACCATGTTTGTCTGCCTTGACAAAAGCTTCATTAGAGAGCCCCAGCCATCTCAGTAATTGGGCCCATTTATTTCAAAGGTACATTTAATGGTGCCTCTTATTTTTCAGCGGTGTGTTGAGGATTAAAGTACAGTAAATCACAATGCCCTTTTTCTCATGGTTCTATTTTCTTCTTTTTAGAGGTGGTCAATTATTAAATTATTTTCACTTTTTCTTTCATCTGCAACATACAATGAATTGCACGAACCTCTTTGGTTAATGGCGGTGGCAGTGGGTGTCTGTGTGCGTGTGTTCATGCCTATGTACACTGCATGCACACTGTGTGTGATTTTTTTGTGTTTTAGTGTATTATATATACTGTAAATGTGTTTTTTCACATGTGGGACTATATTTTTGTGTGCACCATGCACACTCTGTAGCTTGTGTGTGTGTTTAAAGGGCATTTCCATATCTACTCCAAAGGCGGGTCATGCCAGACACCCCCAATCCTTTTATTATACACCCCAAAACATCAAAAGCCACGTAAGCAACCAAGGTGGAGAGAAATTACTTTGTGTGTGATTTCTCTGCCTCTGACTCTCCTGTCAGCTCTCCCCTTTATGTCAGTAATTGTGGGTGATTATTTTAACTGTGAAAAGGGTAGCAGGTAATAGAGGCTGATTAAATCCAATGGACAGCAGCCCAGACAACCCTTAAGACACAGCCATGTAATAATAGTGAGAGCCAGCATCACCTACACAGCCCGTCCACTCACCTTATTTTCAGTGACATGAGGCCACATGCAATTTAATGCATTTATTGTGGTGTTGGTCCATATATTGACAGCTGTAAACAGTTGTGGTTAAATTGAATCTTGCAGTCCTGCCATGGCTCTCTGGTAAAGCTTATGTTAGTGACAAAATGTGCTGGCATATTCCACAATGAAAAGAATGCACTTGCACACATGCACATGCAAGCACCCACACCTCTAAGGAGAGATAATATACTAACACTTGGCAACCACGAGCCGACACAACAGGGATTAGTGTCAGTGCTGAGGTCTTTCTTTGAAAAAACTTAATATGGAACTATCTTTGCCAAGAAGCATGAACTCCTCATTTTTCATTCCCAAACAAGACACCTTGTAATCTCAACTCAAGATATCCAGTTAAAAGGCCTGCTGGAACAAGTGGAATACAGCCACAATAGATAAGCAAATGACTCCTTTATGTAAGCAGATAAAGCTGGGCCAATTCAAGGTTAACATTTATATGACAGGAAACACAATGGAAAACATGTAACTGATCATATACTATGTACTCAACATTATCCACATTCAGTATGTAAGAGTATGACAAAAATGCCACCTTTAGAATGTAGAATATGCCATGCAATGTGCAGTTTGAATGTCTTAAGCTACAACACATGCTTTAGAATTGATGTAAGTACAATTTTGTGCCAAATGGTAATTTCTACAAAAGCACATTATCTGTGTCCAAACTCTGGATGGAACTGAAAGTGTTAAAAACTTAATCAAGCTTTGAATTAGAGGCTTTCTAAAGGTGAAACTGGCAGGCAATAGTTTAGCTGAACTTTATTATGTGGAAGTCCTCAAGAAAATGACCTTTTGTGTTAATGGGTAGTTGAAATGGCTCACTGTATTGTTGGTCACAGGGCTTAAAATCAAATGGAAACTTCCTGTAAAAAATACGCAACATATAATCCTCTGTTCTTTTCATGAAGGAATTTCAAAAATTTAAATCCAAAAAGACACTAGTGAGTTTTATATTTGCTCTGACATACTGATATTTTAGAGCTCCATGTTGCATCCTCTCTTGCAAAAGTTTTACACAAGGAACAGTGAAAATTCAGACCTATTGCTGCAAGCTACTTCCAAAACCACAGTGACTATTTATTTAGAAAAACTCTGCAGAAATTAAATCACCATCTACTGAGTTTGGAGTGAATTCTAAATGTGATCTTTATTGATGAACAGAGCTGGTTGAACAGGCCACGAGCACAAAGAAGTCAGTCTGTTGGTGGTGGTTTCAAAGCTGATATAAATCACGTCTCCTCCATGCTATTAACTTTTGGAGCTATAGGGAGGTTAGGAGTGAGGCTGAGACATCCCCTACAGAGACTCTTGGTGGATGGGGGACTTTACACCCAAGTAAACAACTCACCCTGCCCAGAGGGCAGCACCAACAATATCCCATCCATTACAAAGAGTAGAGAAAGAAAAAGGGTGAGAAACAAGGAAAGGAAAGAAACAACAAACATTTATTTACTGTCACTGTCGTCATTTTTGCAGCCATTTTTTCATGATTTACGACTGACTCAGAGAAAGGCTTGAGGTGAATTGATTGGGTCAGGTGAATTGGTTAAGGTATGGAAGCAGCTCAGAAGTTGCTTTTGGAAAGAAGCAGAATATAGAAAGGAATAAGAGAAAGAGGGGCAACTTTCATCATAATGACAAAAATGTGAAAAGTCACTTTGTCAAAAGCTTGTAGCACTGGGATACAATAAATACAAGTAAAAATAAATGCATGCTAATATGCCAGGTATTACCTTGAAAGTAAAGACTGTATCACAAATACATAATTTAGCATGGGTATGATTTTTTTTGCAATAAGATCTAACCACAACTATATATCATTACAGAGAGAAAAACACCATCTCAGAAACAAATGTCTTGTTATTCAGCAAACAAAACCAAAAAGAATTCCTAAATCAAACAGAAATGTTCCCACTGATGAAGGATACACACCTGTCATCTTCACAACTCTTGTGGGTTATGAATTATGTCTCTTGTCTCCTGTGGGTTGTGCAAAAATGACAGTCTGATTATTTTAACTACTGCTGGCCGCCAAACACCTCAACTAAGGAGGATAAACTCACATTCCAGAAATGTCCGCAGATGTGCTACAACTTCTTTGAATAGCTTAGAAACCCCTGAGCATTGCACGACATCTAATATTCATTGGCCTAAAAGTGTGTAAAGTAACTGAACACATTCATAACAACAATAACTTAACTGTCTGAGCAAAGGACTTTGATCTTTTGGTCATATCCTTGGCAAGCATAAATGAGCAGACTTTGTTATGTTGTGCCTGATGGTAAACATCATGTCTATAATGGAAACTACAGTGTGACCTACCTATGAACTCACCTGGATAATGTGACCTGATACAGGATGCATCGTGTCTGCCTTCAAAGCACGTTTTTGGACACGGGCTTTAATGACAGAATTTTAAAGTTGGAAATTCTATGAGCTTATACTGTATGTTGATGTTAATTTATTTATCCATGCAACTGGTTTATAACTGGCAAACATAAAAATAGAGGATATAAGAAAAAGTTGCCAGATATTTTCACTTTTCATCTCTGTCCACATTTCGTCTTGTCTTCTTTGTTGTCTCTACCTTAATCTGACAACATAAAACGTTAGGGTAAAAGTTAGGGAAGGTTAGTGTGCTGTTGTGACTTTCACACGGAAGTGCAGGGTGCTTAGTTAGACATAAGACCAGCATGTTTGTTTGCTACCAGATTAATGTAAATGACTAGAAAGAGTTTTTTTCATGGTTGACAATACAGATAACAGATAATTTTTAATTCTTTCTCGTTTTTGCGGTCTGAAGACAGTTGACCAATGAGCCAAAAGTTGCGATGAGAGATGAAAGAGAAAAGGTAAAATGGCAGCGTGGAGAAAAGGAATGGAAGGAAGAGGTACTGCAAGTGATTATTGAGAAGACAAAGACACCGCTGTCTTGGGCCTGACAGCCCCCTCTACATCAGGTGGCCCCCATCCCTCCCTCCATCCATCCGCAAGCTCAACATCCAATTCCATCCAGACGAGGGAATTTCCTCCTCCCCACCACACACCCATCATCCATTTATTCCGCCATTCATCTCTCTCTTCCCCAACAAATGGAAATAATAACACACAACAACACAACAACCAACAGTTCGCTGTCCCTCCTATCTCCAGCCTCACATCCAAATCTCAGCTCCTCAGGATGATAGGTCTTTTGATCAGACCTCTCAGCTCAGTCCCATGGGGGAAATAGATACACCTGAACCACGCAAAGAATGTAACTGGCAGGTTTTGGTGTGGTCTAGTCATTCTGTCTACTAGTAAATTCCGTACAGTGCAAGCCAGCAGTCGAGACGCCTGTGCTAAAGCAAGTATTTGGTGTCGCAGACAAAGCTGGTTTCACGTTACATTAGATTATTCAGACACTTTGAGACAACTGGCCAACTCACAATAGAATTACAGATGAAGCGCTTGCTTATAGAGGTTTACATTCTTAAGTTAAGCAAGGACAGGAGTTGTTGACTGTGTGCCTAAACATTGTCTGGGTTGGTTTCAAGGGACATGAACTGACTGCTCTCACCCGTGGATTTCCCCATACCTTCAATCACAGCTCAGGCTGCTGTTACTGAATAAGGTGCTTATGAAGCATAAGCTGCTTGAAAGAGATTTTTAACTCCCAAACATCAACTCTAGCTTTGTGTGAAAGGTGAAAGCAAGGTTGACAAATTGTGCAGGCAAAAGTTAGAAGGTAATATATGCTTCTTTATTTACCAAGCAATATACACAGATATTACTAAACTACGCAGTAACTTTCTTCTGTTTGGTTCTGTTAAAAGACTTTTCTCTGAATCAAGATATTTTCTGGGGCAATTTTGTTGACATCTTAGCCCTTGTTCTTGATGATTTTTAGGTAGAAGGTCTCTATTTTTTCTAGTTTGTTCTCTTTTCATAGGTGTGCACTCCTTAGTTTTAATCTGAACAAGCTGTTTCTGAACTTTTAATAATGACTGAATAAATGCTTTGTTAAACTACAACTTTGAGTCATTTTATGGTATTGACAATAAAACTACAAAATATGTAGTTTTGTCAATGAAACCTCACAAACACAGCAATATATTTCACAAAGTGCTTTGCAACATATCAGAAAGACACCACTGTCTGCTCACCTGTCATGTATACTTTGCTACATGTGTTGCAGACATACATTATTTATGCATTTCAGGTAACATACACAATAATGTTTCTGTAATTATGCCAGGCATCATCATGGAGACATTAGATAAATAAGTATCATGGGTACATCAGTGTAAACATAGAGGCAGATGAAATGATGCACTTATCATGCCTAATGTCTGTTGTTCAATCCTGTTGGGGTAGTGTTATGATTTGGGGTTGCTTCAGTTGGTCAGGTTTAGGTTCAGCAATGTTATGTACCCAAAAAATGAAGTCAGCTAACCACCTGAAACTACTGAATGACCTGGTTTTTCCATCAAAGGATTTTTTCTGCCCTGATGTCAAGGGCATATTCCAGGATAACAATACCAGGGTTCATATTGTGAAACAGTGATTGGGGGAGCACACACAAAGGTCTGGACCACAAAGGCCTGGAGTCTGTGGTGCATGATATGGGTTGTCCACCACAGAATCCAGACCTCAACCCCAATCTTCCAGATATGCTGGAAAAGACAGCGGTCTGACTCTCCCGTCATCAATAAAAAATTTTGGTTAAAATTAATGCAACACTGGAAAGAAAGACATGTGCATGACTTATAGAAAATAGTACATGCTTGCTGTCATCACAGCTAATTTTGATCCAGAGAAATCTTAGTCTGTGACGTTTTTGGCTAGGCACTGTCATTTATCAGTCAGGCTTTCAACAAAAACTAATACAAGAAAAACCAAGAAGTCCAAAGTTGGTAACTTTCTACTGAAGACCCTTGTCCATTAATAAAAGGAATATTTTGCTAGGTCCAAATGCTTACTGAAATGAATCTCATAGATGGACAAAAACAGATGTGTTTACCACAGAGAAACAGGCTCTACCAAACTTTGACTATGCAGGAAGTATTTGTTAACAGAATCATTTCACTGTTAACAAAGAAGAAAACATTGATTGCTCTAGCTTACTGCAAGTGAGCCACAGGTGATTTGAAGGTGAAATAAAGTATTTAGAAAAGGGTGCATTCCAACATCTTTCCCAGCTAGGAGATTGGGACCCTAGGGGCGCAGACACTGGACAAAAGAGTTTTAGCTCACACTTGTAACCCAGTGAGCTATGTGCCCTACAGCGTGAAGCACAAAGGGAACAACACAGGTGATTCTACACATGCTCCTGTCCTGCCTTTTCAACACTTGTACTCTCTGTCTCTGTCACCCCATGCTACTTAGTGACATCAGCCTTTGGCACACTGACAGCTGAATCCAGGTTTCAATTTACAGAGCAACAGTAGGTATCCAAGAAATTGTCTCAATCTTCTTTAATTCTTCCACACATTTTGCTTAGTATATTTACTGTTTGCATTTATGACACCTACAAATGTCAGAGCGTGTCATTGTCAATTAAGTCTTTAATGGAAAGACAACTTCCTAATTTAAGTGGATTTTGGATGATGGTGTCACTTTCGCCTTCACTGAATTTAGTTCCAGTTGTACCAACAGACAATACAATGGTCTCTGGAGATATGGCGATAAGAGGTCGAGACCTGAAACTGAAGCCATGTGCATAAGGTTTCAAGCATGGCCAGTGTTTCATACCATTTTCATCCTCCACACCCAAACAAATTCATCTTTGGATCTCTGGATTAATGTTTCAACTTCCTCTCAACAGTTCATTTCCTGTTTTGATTATTTTTGAAACGCTATGGCATCATAGAAATACAAAAGCCCTTTTCAGGCATGCAGTCCTTTCCATCTATCTGATGGAAATATTAGTACTAACATTTACATACAGTATCACTTTCAAAAAAGCACAAGTCTGAAATGCATGCCAATGGACAGGCATTCTGCTCGCCATTTGGGTGTGATCATTGACTCTCACCTTTGTTTTGGCATAGAAGTCAATTAGGTTGTAGAATCTAACAACTAAGAAATATTGTAAAAGTTTCTTTTTCTACAATTTCAGCTAAACTTTAAAAAAGTACTTCATAGTTTCATCTCACCATGTTTGGAATATTGTAATTCTCTCTACTCAGGTCTCAGCCAGACAAACAGCTTGTTAAAAACTCAGCTGCAAAACTTTAATTATGTTCAAAGAGGCAAGACGATGCAACTCTCACCCTTGCTACAGTAGAGTGGCCCGTTAGATATAGAACAAATTTAAAAATTCTGTTTAAAAATTGTCACTTTTAAAGCCTTTCATGACCTCACTCCTACCTACATTACAGATTTAGTCTCACCTTATGAACTGAGCCGCTCCCTGTGTTCCTCAGCTCAGACCCTCCTAACTGTTCTCACAGCATGCCTTGTTACAAAAAGAAACCATTAATTTTCTTAGTCACAGCTCTGAAACTCTACCAGATGACCTGAGGTCAAAAAGTTTAGTATATATTTTTAAATCACTGATCAAAGTGGTATTTTTACAGAAAGGCTTTCTCATGATAAATAAAATGTTTTTAATGTCACTCTAGCATTTGCTTACTGACTTTATTTAAAAAGAATAATAATTATTATTATAAACTATCATATGGTGTTTTCCTACTCTGAGCACTAGCCTCATTCACCCATTTGCACAATACTATTTTAATGCTTTTAAGTACTTTAACTATCACACACACACTCACACTCCGATTAATACATTGGAAACAATTTGAGGTTCATGTTCTTGCCCATATTATTCTCAATGTCTATGCCAGTTATGTAGTACACTAATGTACAATTAACAGTTTGTCTATAATACAAGGGGTAGGGGCAGCTATCAGTTGCTGCAGCACTAGAAGCAGACAGGCAGACAGGCACGCACGCGTGTGCGCACGCACGCACACACACACACACACACACACACACACACACACACACACACACACACGCGCGCATGCACACACGCATGCACGCACACACGCACACACACACACACACACACACACACACACACAGACCCAGACTCTAATGACAAAAGTGTAGAGAACTAAACTTCAAAAATGTGAATTTGGATGAATGCTCAATGGTCACTACCACAAATGCAATAAGTATTTTGCATGTATGCAAATATTTAGTGCATGCTTGTCACTGCCATAGGTTTCTCTGACAAACCTTTAGGTAAAAGTGACTAAATGTATCTGAATGACAAAATTCTGTCACTTTAACAGATGAAGAGATAAAGAAAGTTAGACAGAGAGAAAAAAAAGGAATGCTGGAATACCTTACCACAGACAGTTGTTTGACTTGACTATTTAACTGGCACTGAGTAATGACACATACTTTGTGTTTGCCTGGGATGTGTCATCACTGGCATGTTTGCCATTCAATCTGCACAGCTTTTTCCTTGTTAATTTAGACAATAGCTGAACATGAGCATGCATGGGGCCACAGTTTTACCTGGAGCTAACAGTGTTGAGTTACAAGTGAACCCAACATAGAAAGGCAAAGCCAATCATGCAAAGTCTGAGAACCACAGGGTTCAAGGAAGGAAATATGTTTGCGTGCTCATGAATTGTGTTTTAACCTATCTCAGGAATGTGGTGTGACAATGAAGTGTGAATGCAAATTAACAGCTAAAGTTCATAGAAAAGATAGCCACGTCACTTAGCAGTGACCAGAAATGTAACCATTTATACATAGTACCTTATTACGATAATACCACATGTGGTTAAGCACATTATTCTGCCTGATACAGACACAGTTTTTTTAGTCTTTTGTCAGATTTTGGGAAAGACACTGTCTTAATTTAATCCATGTTTGGGAATTCCCAGAGTATTTATGGCTATCATTACCGTCTGGGCTGCATTGTGTGATGAGCTACCTGATGCAACCAGACAAACAGTATGCCTGCACTGACAGCATTAAAGGAAATGGATGAGGCACACACATGGGTAGGCTTTATGCACATTCACATACAAGTATGCACACACACAGATTTTGCCATTCTGGCAGGGTATATTGCTCACAGTCCACATTCTACTGGATTGTTTGGTCAAAAGCCATCCACTCAAACCCACACCTGCTCTGCAACACGACTTAGCATGTAGAGCACTGAAAACCCCTCTACAAACATCTGTTTTCAGCAAAGGCCCCATTAGATGTCTAACGTGCTGTTTGGTGACATGCACCCGTTGGCTTAATCACCAGATTTGCAAAGTTACGACCTCAATCACCGTTTCCAACTTTAAAATAGCTCTGCCTTCAGCCCGACTTGGCTAACAGGAAACCATTAAAGCACCAGCAATTACCATTCCCATCCATCCACACGGTCCCTATTTTATTTTAATCTGTTTAAGTGCATTTTCTACGCAAGGTTAAAATATGAATCCCCGCCGCCCCCTCCTCTCCTCAACGAGGCAGGGTTTTTCTGGCTTACTTGAGAGCACAATTTACGACTGATTTAATTTAGCCTCCGCAAACATTTCTAATGACATTAGGCCCAGTACATATACTGACTGCCTCTCCCTCTTATTCCATTAACTCCTAAATCAGGTTTAAAGACCATACTGATGCTGGATGCTATTATGGGTGATTATCAAAACAACAGACAATGGGGCAAAGTGTTTACTAACTGGTTTAGCCATAATTTTGCGTAACCAGGACAGATGGGAACACCACAAATTACAGATCAATCTTTTTAATAATGAAGGACCTTCCAGTGTGCTCATTCGGTCACATCTATTCTTACATGAAGAAACACATCATGTACAGTTTTTACTTAAACATTTTTTAAACTAAAACTGTACTCATGAATAAAACACATCATAACAACAGATCCTGGTTTGACTTTGTACAGACAGGAACAAAAATAAACCCTTGTGTTATCAAGAAAACAAGCTAAATGCTGGACCTTTCAAAACTGTTTTTCATTCATGACTAAAATATGAAGTGCTCTCTTAGATCACGCTTATTCAGGTTGTTTGACAAGGACTAATGATGGCCTTCCATCTGCATACATGCTTACAGCTGTCTCCCATCCTCATCCAGGTAATGATTGTGTTATTAACCCTGAACCCTTTTTCAAATTGTTATTAACTGCTGGGGGAGAGAATGAGACTCAAACTGTCTCCGTTCACCTGTCACCAAAGGACCGCTGAGGGTGGTTTGATCCCGACTGACTATCCATCATTGTCACATAGACCTAGGATGGAAAGCAATCACATCTACACTTAGATGAAATTCTGCATGAGTTTTAAAAATTTGTTATTATTATTATTATTATTAAATGGTTTGGTGAAATCGTGTGTTAAATGTCTATAGACAGCAGGTTAAGGTATCAGCTAAAAATCCACAAATCAGCATTACCCCTCTCAAGAGCTGTACTGACCTTCTCTTCAGTGTAAACCCTCCTTTCTAGCAGCACTTTTTGCTGTACTGTACTAATGAGATCCAGATGACCCACTTTGTGTCTGGTACAGTGTAAATTCACTCTGAAAAGTATAATGTGACTCCAACAAGGCCTTGCTTGATTCTTTGATATTAGGAGAACATCTAATATTTTAATACTTAAATCTGAAAACAAATATTAAGATGATTTTCCTCTTTGCTGCACAAACAAATGTGGACTGATGTTTAAAAAAATGTCAAAACAACCAACCTTCCATTCCATTACCTTTAATATACAATCTTTAAAAACTTTAAAAACAATTTTAACAGAGAACTCATAAGGAATACATCTTTTTGGGTTAAAATAGTGAGTTTTCATTGAGTTTTATTGTTTTCTTAATCCTGACAACCAACCAAATTCCCTTGACTTCAGTGGGGCAGAAATGCAAAGAAATCAGTGCATCAGTAGGCACGTAGTAAATAGTAACACTAAAAGATGAGACTAATGCAACTGTATCTGTGAAGTGTACAGAGTACATGACATGCAAAGTATTTCTTCAGTAGTAAATGTAAACACTCATGTCCAACTAGTTCTCCGCGTTAATTTTAATTTGTCCAAATGCAAAACTATTGGAAAAGCATGTTTTATATGTAATTTTTTATTTTATATCACAAATGGAGCTTATATGGTAAATGCCACTCATTACCAGCACACACTTTTTCAGAACATAACATAAATCACAAATCACTGTGCAGTATGCACTGTGATTATACTTCTCATGTAGATATACATGAATACAAAAATTCTTCCATAACATGCAACAATATAGCTTGAAGGTTTTTAACAGGTGTTATTTTTGAGCTTTTACTGTGAAATGATTGATTTGCTTTTGCTACAGTTTAGAATTATACCCAGGACATATCTTGTGCTACTATCCTTAAATGTCTACTTGCTACCCGTTTTGTCATTTGTCAAGCTAAATATACCACTGAACAGATCAAGGCTGTATCAGAAAAGGATTATTGTGCTGGCTGCCTGTAAATACTTTCAAAATTTTCTGACTCAGATTCCTGAAATACTACCTGATTTAATTCAGGGCCAAAAACCAGTTAAATCAAATATGCGTGAGCATGTCTGTGTGTTTACTGTAAGTTATCTGAGACATGTGGAGGAGACAAGCTGGAAACAATGCTTGGTTCGGTATGTGTGTGGATCTGAAGAGCTAAAGGTGAGGTGTACAGCCTCAGGTTGGACAGGCCCTTGTGGCCTCTGCCAGTGATAGATATGCTAATGTCCTCCATTCACTCCACTTCACTCCCTTTATTTTCCCCAATTAAAGCAAACGTCAGTGAAACTGTAATTAAGCTGTGTCCAGGCAAAAGACTGCCTGCTGCTTTTAATGAAGCCCCATTGATTCTCCCTTTATTTGCTATTGGTCTCCCTATAACATCCACAGGCCTGAAATAAATGGAAATTAAAAGTGCAGCCCTTTTCGTCTTAGTTGTACATTGTACTGGACTGTCTAATTAAAAAAACAGAGACGAACGCTCTAAGCACATACAGAGATAACACCATGTGTGTATATATAAGTTTGTGCCTCTTGCGCCTGTGTTTGAGTGCATATATTACTGTGTATGTAAGCGACTGCATTCATGATCCAGCTGGTCTGTGGGCTAATGAGTAGAACTACTGTTTCTCTCTCAATAAGTTTGAAAGGAAGAGAGCTTTACAAGTTTCCAAACAAAAGCAAAGCAAACTCTCTTATTTGTGAAACAGAGATGACCTCATATAATCAATAGCTTACAATTTAAAAAAATGCAGAAACCAATTAGCCAGATTGAGCTGTTGCTAAAGGCAAAATTGGTCTGATTGGAAGTCCAATGTGAACACAATTAAAGATAAAAGGTTTGGTCAGGCAGAAGGGCAGAGTCAAACTGTCAATTGACTAGAATCACAGCTGGAGACACACAGCAGCCATTGCCTATTAACCATACTATAATTTAAGTGAAATAAATCAGGCTGAATCAAAAAATGAATACGCGAGCACTGCCAACATATTAGAAAGAGTAATGATTTTGGTTCTACTGAATACATTTTTGAATGGAGAACAGCATAACAGCACTAGCTTTAGCTTAGAAATTACAAATGAGATGACATATCTAATCTTTTAGCTGTTTTGTACATTTCACTTATAATTTTGCAGCTTTACATTTCCATATGTCAGAAGATGCCAACCAGCTAATTTATTTTCACATTAAAATTGTGAAAAGCATTGAGAGGGTGTCTAAATTTCATACTGGTATGATTCTTCTTGAAATGAGAAAATCTTTAAGTGACAACAAACCTGTTTGGAGCAATATTTTTGTCATTAAATGTAAATTTTTCGATGTCAACATGTACAAAAAGTTTATACAGTAATTTGCTCTTTTTTATTCCATCTCTTTTAGCTATTTTTCTACCTTTTGCTTGCTTCCAGATGACCTCCTTTCAGACAGCAGCAGGTAAGTAATTGTGTCAAGCTGACTTGAAAGAACATTGAGACATGTGTCACTGTGAACTTTAGACTTAATTTTCTTTGCCAAATGTAAATAAGCTTTTCATTGTAATATACCTGAATGCTTTCAGGAACTTGGTAAAGCTTAGAAGCTTGAACAACATTTAGGAAGGCAGATGATTTCTTGAGAAGAATGGAATGAATACATTAAACAGAAACCAATATAAAAGAGGCCACCAGTTTCAGATAATGTGAAAGTTTTTCCATTGTGTAATGTTTTTAAGAAATTCCAAATACAGTCAAAAAGCTACACAGCTGAATACTTTCTAACTCATCGAGCCAGATATTAAACATTTAAAGATGGCAAAGCTTAATTGTATTCAAAACATCTGTAGACTTTTTAAACTGTCTTAATGGCTGCAGTGGTATTACAGTTAGGTCCCTTTGAAGTATCTTGAAGGACTCTGGTCATATGTTCATTCAGAGTACAGGACTGTAGTTGACAACTTTATCATGTAGTGTGAACAGAACCATCTGCAAATTAATGTGACAAAGACCAGAGAACTGGTTGTGGGCATGAGAAGGAAAAAAAACACCAGTAACCCCTGTTTCCATCAGTGGGGTCTGTGTGGAGATAGTGGAGGACTACAACTACCTCGGTGTTCACATTGACAAATTAAACTAGACTTCACTAAACACACAGAAACCATCTACAAGAAGGGCCAGAGCCGTCTCTACTTTTTGACATGACTCAGGTCCTTCATCATCTGTCGGACGATGCTCGGGATGTTATATGAGTCTGTGGTTGCCGGTGCCATTCTCTATGCCGCAGTATGCTGGGGCAGCAGACTAAGACTGGCGTACAACAACAGACTCAACAAACTGACCTGCAAGGCCAGTAAAGTCACAGGAACACTCTCCACCGTGCTCCTGTGCTGGACAGGCACTGTGACACCGTTGACATTTTCACATTGTAAATATTTATATTTTACATAGAGTACAGTGTTTAACTATAGAGTGATTTATGTTGAATATGGCAATTCACACAGACAGGTTTGTTTTTTGTTTATTTTGATCATATTTCTTACCTCTCAAATTTACATCTACTGCTCTATTACTTATATCTACTTCAAATTTATATTTATTTATATATGACTGAGCATCTGCAACAAAATAAAATTTCCCCCCTTGTGATTAATAACGTATTTGATTCTGATTTTGATGGCAAAAGGTCAAAGTTACTGTGACCTCACCAACACATTTTTGACTGTAACTCAAGAATTCATTACTAATTATGAAAAACTCAAACACATATCTAATATGTCCACGGTCACCTTCACTGTGCCATCACAAGCTCTGCAAAGAGGCTTTTCTGGCCATTTTTCAAAACCATAAAGTGATCACAGAAGGTGAGGCTGTGACTATATTTGACATTGGTCAGACACTCAGTGACTGTCCACCAGTTACAAAAAAGTTTTCATTTCATTTAAATGTGCAGGCCATCTGCTTTATTTGTAAATATATGTAAGTGCAGTAGTTTGTTTGCATGGCTTTCAGTCAGTGCACATTTCCTTTTCATACTGACCAAAATAAACATATGTTTACTGACACAAAGGAGCAATTTTGTTAAAAGAAAAAAATCATATCAGTGTTGCAAATGTGCAAATGCTTTGACTGTATTCATAGCTTGTATTACTCGCATCGATATTACAAATTTTTCCTGCAGCACATATTTGGATATGCAAATCACTCTTACATTCAGTTTCTGAAAATGAGCACCACTACCAGTCAAATTTTCTGTTGACTGTTAGGTGTCACTGTGTACATGTGTTTTTGCCTAAACCTAACCAGACCCTAGCAACAGATGCATAAAATAAGCCAAATTATACAATGTCAGGATCCGTTTAGAAAACACTGATGTGCATAGATTTTGAGGGCAGTTACAAACCTACTGCTGGAAGCATCAACAATAAGAAAGACTCCCTGAAACTTTCTTAAGTACATTACTTTTCAAGTCAAAAGACCACTCTCAATTTGTACTTATTTTTGGACAAAAGTAATGATGTCTGAATGTGCAAGATATATGCAAAGTGCTTTCACCATTATTTTTCTTTTTTCCCCATTCAGTTAACTGGTATGTTAAGAAGGCCAATATTAAAATACATTTCTCAATACACCAACCTGTGTATATTGTAATGGGCATTACATCAGAACTGATGGTACATTAGTTTAAATGCAGGGCAGAGGCTTCTTGCTCATGCCTCCTATGCCTCAAATGTGCACAGAAACGACCATGAAACGAATATCACCCTCTAATGGATTAATAGCAATATCTGATTAAAAAAAACCATTATGAAAAGTAAACCAATAACAAAGAAAGATCTAGCCAGTGGAGAAAAGAGAAAGAAAAAAAAACAGATTGGTGTACCAAGTTTAATGGTTTTCCACCTGAGGGAAAGTGTAATTTACACACATACATTGTACTCTTATTAAGTACATTTTGTCTCAGCACAGAAAATGGATTCTTGTTTTTACTTTGGTAAACAAAATGAATGAAAACATTATAAACCCCAACATCATATCTGCAAAGATATCATCCACAAGCTTGAAATAATGTGTTTCCTGAGGCCCCCCCCCCCGGTCTCTCAGCCACTTAACCACTAAGTAACAAGTGCATGTAGTTAATGTCATCCTGCAGCCTCGGCTTTCTTTGCAACAGTCTAAACCAGTTTGGGTACCAACTCATGCAAACAATGTCACTAGCAAGTAAAATAAACAAGCGTAATTTAAATGCAACCCCTTTAACACAGATATGCTAGGAATACATAATAATAAAAGTCTGATAATACCCCCCTGTTTCTCTGGTAACCCTCATCTTCCTCCACTGTTTTTCTCATACTTTCCCTTTTTTGCATATTTCCCAACAGATCTTCCAATAAATTAACTGCTTTTTAGTTTGCAGCTCCGGTCCCTATTAATCCATACAGGGGAAGTGTAGTCAAGTTACACTAGAGAGAAAAGAACTGGTACATTTTAGCGATGCAATTAGGGCCCATTAGTCTTGGCTTTAATTAGAAGGCTGGAGCGTCGATGTTTCAAGTGCTGGTTTATGCTGGTGTTGTGTTTCCCCGCAGCATCGCTCGTCTCCGACCTAGACTAGGAGTCTGTCTGGCGTGTATGCTTCTTTGTGTTGTCTTTTTTTTAGTTCAGTTTCTATTCTGAATCTGCTATGTGCTGTAATTACTGACTTTTCTGTTTAGTGTCAGATAATGTCAAATATAGGAGGAAACCAGGAAAGACGAACGGGGAAAAGATGGTTTAGAATATGGGGGCATTAGAGGAAATTAGAGGTTAATTTGCCAAAAGGGAGAATAAAAAATTCAGGAGAGAAGAACAGGCCAGAGAGATTAAAAGAAAGAAAAAAATGAGTGAGAGATGAGTGAGGAGTTAAAACCTGAAGCCTCAAAGTCAAATTGATCTGCTTGAGGTGCCACATTTAATTGTTAGCCAACAGACAGACATGACATCTTACCTCTGCCGCTCTCTCCCCAGCCACATTAGCCAACCACACCGCTTCATGTTCACAGAGTGGAGGCAGACTGTCTGGAGGAGGAGCAACACTCACCATCCCTCCATCCTCCTTCCTGACTCATCACTGCTCTTTTGACTCTCAGCTCACAGTAGCAGGGACAACAGGAAAGGTCAGAGCAGACCAAAAGCACAGTGTGGAACTGGCGTGTCTGACTTTGTTTATATAGCAAAATATCACATTCACAAAAAAAAGATAAAAATATTTACAACAGGCAGAGAAATGCATACAAGAAAAGACCATGCAGTGTTTTTCAACTCTGTCTACTCTGTCCTGTGTACCTCCCACCACTCTACTTGTTCACTTTGCCAGGAATAGCTTATTAAAAACAACTGAGCTCATTACAGCCAATTAAGTCATGATTCATCTGTCTAGATGGCATTAATATGTTAAACAGTCCACAACATGTACACAAACACACACACACTTAAAAGAATACACATTTATATAAAAATAGTGTCACTATAAACAGCATGAGTACTTTTGACAAGCATACCCTTTTCAGTAGTCAACAATTAGATTTTTGGTCTCCTTGATCAACTTTTAGACTACTGATATGGTTTTTTTGTGGATGAGGTTTTGTTTCAGGTGAGTTGAACTATTCTGTACCCCCTGCATCACCGACATGCTCCATCACCACAATCCTTTGAACAAACACTCCTCCTCTGATGCTCATGTCTACACCACTCAATCAGTGACCTTGGAGCAACAGACCATTCTTCATGGCTGTTGTTTCTTTCATAAACTATTCCCCCAAACACATTAAAGCTGCACCAATATTCAAAAAGCTACTCAGAATGCACCTTTCCATAACCACTTTCACAAACCTCAGTTCCAAAAATGTTGCAATGCTGCTCAAAATATAAATAAAAATACAATGTAATCATTTGCAAATCTCATAAACTGATATTCTATTCACAAAAGAACATAGAAAGCACATCAAATTTTAGCAGTGAGATGTTTACCAAAATACTAGCTCATCTTGAACTTGATGGGCAACATGCCTCAACATGCCTCAACATGCCTCAAAAAATTGAGATGAGGGCAACAAAAGGCTGGAAAAGTAAGTGGTACTGAAAAGAAACAGCTGGAGGAACATGTCGCAACTAATTAAATTAATTGGCAACAGGCCAGTAATGTGACTGGATTAAAAAACAGCATCATAAAGAGGCAGAGTCTCTCAGAAATAAAGATGGTTTAAAAGAGGTTTAGCATTCTGCGAGAAACTGCATCAACAAAATGTAGAGCAATTTCAGAATAATATTCCCTAACATAAAATTGCAAAGACTTTGGATATTCCATTATCTACAGTACATAATATCATCAAAAGATTCTGAGAATCTGGAGACATCTTTGTGCACAAGGGACAAGGCTGAAAACCAATATCGGATGCTGGTGATCTTTGGGCCCTCAGGTAGCACTGCACTGCAAACAGGCATGATTCATGGAAATCACTGCATTCATGGAAATGGAAATCACTGTGGTGCATTAGTGCCTATAATATTGGCAACTTGCATAACTGAAATTTCCCCACTGTGGAACTATTAAAAGGAATATCTTATCTGGAAAGGCACCATCAATGCTGAAAGGTATATACAGGCTTTAGAGCAACATGTGCAGGTGCTGGAATGGCCTGCCTGCAGCCCAGACCTTTACTAATTAAAAACACAGTCCAGTAGCTGGTTTCCTTGGTTTCCAGACACTTACAGACTGCTTTTAAAAAAAGAGGGAATGCTACACAGTGGTAAACATAGCCCTGTCCCAACGTTTTTGAGATGCGTTACTACCATAAAATTCGAGATGCGCTAATATTTTTGATTAAATAGTAAAATGTTTCACTTTTAAAATTTGATACTTTCTATATTTTTTTTTATAAAATATTGATTTGTGAGATTTTCAAATCATTGCATTACAGTTGTATTCATATTTTACCCAGCATCCCAACCTTTTTAGAACTGGGGTTGTAGTGTGTGACTATTGTTGCGTTATGTTTAAATGTATTGTGTTTTTATTTTTACTAGTTTTTAAAAATTTATGTAAGTCATCTTAAGATGGACTGAAAAGTGTTCTACAAACAATAATATTATTGTTAATGGTAAAAACAGTAAAGTTATATTTTCTAATTGCAACTACTGTAAAAATATCCATATATTACAGTAGAGCTCTGAACAGTACTAGTTCTAAGTGTAGCTTCTGTCTTGTATAAAAGAGGTATCCTTAAATATAGTTAATTTATTAATTAATATTAATTACATTAATTAATATTAATTAACTGGAGCTAGCCTACTTCTCCATTATTAATTAACTGTAATATTAATCTCTTTTAAACCCTACTTTACTTTGCTATTTATTATCATTGGGATTACATTACATTAGTGGTAAATAATAAATTTAACATACAGTTTATGCAGTAACATAATGTAATAATAAATGCAATGCCAAATTTTAATTGATCTCACTGTGGGATTCTTTAAAAATTTGTTATGTCTTTTCTTGCATTTTTGGAAAAAAAGGTTAATGAACTATAAAAGTCCTAAGCAGTACTTACAGAGCTTTATTTTATGTGACATCTCATTCACACATTGAAACCTGTTTGGGCTGCTCAAGGCACCAACTGTACAAGTTATTAGATCTTCCACTCAGACAACAAATCTGTAACCTTTTTAGATTACAACACATCACTGACACTCTTCCATTGCCCTATTTAAACCTAACTATTTTCCCACAGCGGTTTTGTCTTTCCCCTAAATATGTTGTACAGTCGACTGTAATTAGACTTCCAGTGAAGGCCAAGCAGCAGTAGGCTGTCGATTCATGGACCTGTCGCAGTCCTCATGTTGACAGGCCAAGAGGAAGCCTCGGGGTATGAGGAACCCAAATAACAAGAGTCTAGGGTGATTCTGTGTGTGTGTGTGTGTGTGTGTGTGTGTGTGTGTGTGTGAGAGAGTGAGAGAGAGAGACAGAGAGAGGGAGAGAGAGAGAGAGCAAGTGTGTGTATGAATCTGTGTGTGTGTGTGTGTGTGTGTGTGTGTAGGTGTGTGTGTGTTTGTGTGTGCTTTTGATAGCAGAGAAGTTTAAAAAGAACATCACTGAGTAAACTGCAATGTATATGAATGAATATGCAATTTCCCCCCTGGGATTAATAAAACATTCTGAGTCTGATTCTGCAATGGTGAAGGATGTTGTTAATAATCATCCCAACTGTCGGTTATGAATATTCTTTATTTTCCTCCATTACAACAAGTGTGTTAACAACATTTCACCTGACACCAACACTAGCAAAACCACCATTTCAACAGCTATTTAATATGGCAGTAGTGTAGAGTAAAAAATGTGTCAGAGTCAGGAGGTTGACTGTGTCCATTTTTCAGGCAGTGAATCTTTGGCAGCTTGGAGTGAGGCTGAGACCAGAGCCCCTTCATGTCTCTTTCTGTTTACAGGGCAAGCAAATCAAAGATGTGTCTCATTTCAGAGGCTGTAAAAGTGCGCCTAGGGAAGGATCAGGTGTCTCTGATACACCCAATCCTCCCTGAGCAGCTTCTACTTACAGGCTACCAATCCATGTATCCTCCAAATGAACACTGCAAACAAGCTGTGTAATTAATTGTCTTCAAAAATAAACTGTGTTATCTCTTCAAGTAATCTCAAAAATGGCAACCCAGTCATCTCAACCAAATAGTTTCCATCCATGTTAAATTAAAATCAGCACTATTTGGCTCAACATCCATTTTTATTTATGATCTGGAAACTCTGCATTTGGCAAAATAATATTCAAATGAACCTGGAAAATTTCCAGGTATACCAACAATGACATTTTGAACTTTCCACTGTAACAGTAACACAAACAGGGCATATCAGTTTATCATACACAGCTCTATTAGTGCTTTTAGAGCATCAAAGCTATGGGCTTTTTCCTCTCATTCTATGAAAAAGAAAATCAATGTAGGTTTTCTGTCGAATTTTCTCTGGCAATATTTTGTTTCTCGTGGTGTATTTGTTTCCTGAGTGGTTATGAATAAAGCCTATCTAATCGAATCATCAATTCATTATCTGAAAGTGCTTGTTTCAAAAAATAAGGGGGAAAAAAAGCATAGCATTTTACTGGAAATTTCACAGTCTCACTTCCACTACATGGTGGCTCAAACTGTGTGAAATGAAATACGACTTAATGTTTTGATGCACTTTCAGTCATCAAGGTTTATTTCTGTGGCAGTAAGAGAAGGAGCTGCTGGCTCGTGTCTAGCTGAGTGGCTTAAAGTCACAGCGAGGACTTGCTGGCTGACTGGATGAGACAGAAGCAGTCTGGGCCAAGCGGCTGGATCATACATCTCCTGACACTTATCCCTCCTCCCAAAGAGAGCAGGGTGGGAAACAGAAGCATGGACAGGCCCATTACAGACAAGCAAACGGCTTCCATTTACAAATATTTTTTTGTAAATACTATATCATGTTCTTAACACAGCAGGTCCCCTGGGCTGTGCAAAGAGCCCTGTGAGAGTATGGGTAGATGTCAGTCGTGGGGCTCATATCGAACTGCAAGCATCTGGAGGCCGGAGGTGTCTGTCCCATGTTCATTTGGGGAGAAAGCCACCATGGAGAACATCCTGGGGGATCCTGCCTTCTGCTGCTTCGAGAGATTAAGATGCAAGGCATCATCATCTCCTAACACACTCCCTTACCACCACATGTACAAATGCACATACACATTGTGTCCACAACACGAGGTGCTCACTTTCTCTTCATCCTATCTAGCCCCCTTTTCAACACACACACAAAAATACACATGCACATCCGAACACTCCCCCTTCTGATTAGCTCATAATGGACGACTGATGTCCCCAAGACCCTCAGGACCTCCCTAGGGAGCCCTCCAACTCTGACCTCTATCTCCACCCTGCACTCCAGCTTCTTAAAACATACTAAATAATCCTTCATTTGACAGGAGCTTGAATGAAATTCAGTTTCGAGCCACATCATTTGCCCTGAACAATAGAATATTAATAAATGATCCACTTTCATGCTATTTTTTTTCTTTTTGCACATTATTACCAATTATTCCAGTTTGGTTTTGGTCCATGATTATGTTGCTGCTGTGTCATATATCTACTAAGTGACTTTTTTCATTATTCTTAGTCATACTGTAGCATGCACATCAGTCGTCTGCCTTTCAGAGTATTACACTTTAATCATTTCAAAACTAAGTTCATATAGTCAGTGCTGTAAACATGAAAATCCTCGTTATAGAAATCAGATCAGGAAAGTAAACATGTTTTCATAAGCCTTGTGTGACTGGGCCTGTGCCACCATGGAAACAATATCCAGCAGATTCAGAGCAAGCAATTAATCACCTCGCTCTAAAATAAACAAAACAGGGATCCTAAACATGTGCCTATTAAATCAGCAAGCAGGGTTGGATGGCTGCTTTTAGATGCAACATTTACATGTAATTATCTTCTTATATAATTAAGTGCATTCAGTTAACAAGCATCTTGCTAACGGGCCACATTGCTTACCCAAATGAGCGGCGGGCAGCCCAGAATGCTGAGTGAGTGAGTAATTAGAGCTCAGCATGCCAGTGTTAATGGAAGTGATCTAAAAAAAAAATTACCACTAGAGAGAGGTGGGGGAAGAGGAGGCGAAGGAGAGAGGCAAGGAAAGAAGGAAAAGATCAGTGTAGGTGATGCAGCAAGGAAGCATTAGAATTAATGTAAAAGGGCACTATGAAAGCTGAGTGGGTGTAGTCATTGAATTTTTGGTTTGATGACCCAAAATTTCAAACCAGAGAAATTAATATCACTCAACATGAAGCTACATTTTTGCAATTAAGTTGCAATACGCTTCAGGAAATACTTCAAAATGAGCAAATATACTGAACCTTAACACTTCATCTCTAATTGCAATACAAATAAATATACTTTGAGTACTTCAATCAGAGTATGAGTACAAATTGGTGAAATTAAAAGAAATAAAATAATGACCAAAGATGAGGAAGTTATAAGGCCATCCACTTGAGTCTGCTCTTTAAAAGAAAAGTTTGACATTTAGAAAAATACCTACTTACTTGTTAATTAGTGAGCTCTAGAGATGCTGACATTTTCATACTTGCTGTTTCCTCTGATTTCAGTTTTTTCCAAAGCTACGTCACTTGATTTAGAAATATCAAAGTGGTGTTGCTATTCTCATCTAATTCACACTAAGAATATGAATACACACGTTCCCCCAAATGTAATTCTACTCCTCTAAAATGTAAGGGACTAATACTGATAAAAAGAAAACAACAACCACACCTGTTACTATAAAGTTTTGATGACCTGTATGCAGAAAGGCATGTTATACATGAGCTGCTACATCGATACAGTCATTCAAAAAACAATAGTGGATGACTGGTGTGTGTGCTGCACTGATGTTAGCACTGACACTGTGACACCAAGGCCCGCCCTCGGTTCAACACTTTTCTTTGATTCTATACTGCTCAGCCATGAGCTCATCCTGCTTCAGGCAACACAAGGACAACAAAATGAACTTTGTCACATTGCTCTGCACTATCACTTACCTATGTGTCTGGGTGTGTAATACATGTAATACATGTTTGATTCCAGGTTAAATCGTAACAACATAGGTAAATTACAGGACAGAAAATTTATAAAATATGCAATGATTTTCTGGTAAATTATAGTATTATTCTGTTTTTTTATTATTCTGGTCTAACCCATATTTTATTCTGCTGGTTTTGTTTTTTGATCGTTGGAGTGCTTTGATTCCATTCTACCACGCTAACTGAAGAAAAGCATAAATTCCTCCAGTGCCCCACCTATAAATACCAATCGACAGAAGATAATTTTGCCTTTCATTTTTTAAAGAAATCTGAGCACTTTCTTCTTCTTCTTGGCCTGCAGCTCCACACCACAACAACAGACAGCCTTTGCATGTCATGTCAAACCACAAGCCTTTCAAAGTTTACCCCACTCTGTCAGTCCTGTCACAACCACACCAGATAACCTCCTAATACCACACATAAAATCCTAAATACCCTCAAAGTCAGCACCATTGTTTGGTTATTATTGGTCTTCAAGAGTACCCAGGTGAAACCTACAATACATCTGGGCCAGCTCGGGTTCAAAGAGCCACAGTGAATGGCTGCCAAAATTCCTCACAAAGCACTGATCGCAACAGCTTATAGTGAAATTATGACACAAACTATGCAGCAAGTGCGTAAGGAATATCAGGTCCCTTTGTCACGACGTTTTCTATTGAGTTCAATAAACACTTATGCTCTCTAAAGGACCCAAGCTCAAGAAGGGACAATGGCTCCCTTCAGAACTCGACACCAGACCTTTAACAATACAAAAATACTCTATCCTCCAAAGACTAATTGACGTTATTCGCCTTTTGATAAGTCAGAGATAGGCAGACGAAATAGTAAAGAATATACGCAGCGCTTTTGAAGGCCAGTAACACGAGTAACTGGAGTACAGAGAAGGAAAAACAACAAAAACTCTAAGTTTTTGGTTGCTTATTACCAAGGCCATGATCATTTGTTTTCAGGGCAACAAGAGTGTAATTTGAATAGCGACAGACTTTAAAAGGGGGATCACCACCCTGTGCTTAGAGAGCTTGGAACCATCGGCCAGCAGACTGTGAACATATTGGTTATTGATATTCTCTCCCTGTGTCACACACACTGCATCTGGCCCTGAACACAACGGCCGAAAAAGCCCTCAGAGCTAGGGTGAAACAAATACATTTGCACTTTTTTCTTTGGCAGCCAGACCTGCCAGGTGAAATTGGTGGCTGTGTAGCTTGAAACTTGGCTGCAGTGCCATCTGCTGGTGACAGCTGCCAGGGCTGAGACAAGTACACTTAGGACGCAGGAGCTGGATGGAAACAACCGCAGAAAAAGGCAAAAGGATTCATATTAAGCTGAACAGGTTTCAGATTTCACGGTTTCATTTTCACCTGCATCTACCTTTTTCATTATGCATGCCTTTTCATTAAAGGTCCCACTCAAAAAGCATGTATGTTCCAGAGCAAAGGCGTAATTTCAGAGTTGCGTGGGCAAGATGCTATCTAACCCAGTCAACTATGGTTCATATGCTGAATACTGCATATGCCATCAAGGACTATAAAGGAGAGGGCTGCAGAGGAGACAGGAAGATCTCAACTTCGACTAAACTGCTAGTTAACTCTCCAGGGAGCTAGAGAAGTAAACCTTATCAAACCAAAAAACACAGGGAGCGCCAATACAAAAGGATAGCAAGTCTAATTGAGGCCTAGCAGTAAAAAGAAACCGCTCAGTCATACAACATCCCCACAGGCATCTGTGATTTGTCCAATTTGTGATCTCTACATACAAAATGCAGTGCATCATCATCATGTTTCAAAGGGACAAAAAACAAACAGACTTATAATATTCTGTAAGTAAATGTGTTTTCACCTCATCTTTCTTGCCTTATTTCAGTATCTTTATCAGCATTCAATCAATAAAATGTAGTTTTCAATAAAGCATTAAAAGATCTGTAATACATCACCAAGCAACACAATGAAATGGGACATTAAGGCTGAGATGACATCATGCAGCAAGCCTCCAGGACAAATATAGATCATGTTTATCTTTAACAGATGATTCATTTGTGACATGGTAAAGAGATCTGAACTGACTGCTAAGGAAATGTACGCACATTTAACTGATACTGATGGTGAAGTCCATTGCTGCTACAGTAAACTGAAAAAGTACAAAATTCAGCATTAAGTGTAACTTACTTTTTCCAAAGATGGAGTATTTTAAATAGATGTTTGTGCATGTTCTATCCTTGGTTGTTGGCGAGCCAAAATTGCATATTGATTTACAATTAAACAACCAGGCTGAGAAGAGATTATTATGAAACTTAAACTACGAAAATAGACTAGGGACAAAAACAAAAGGTATAATGCACTCTTTCTTACACTTCAGTTTTTTTCACATTTTGCCTCCCTCCTCATCCCCCAAACCCTTGGGAAGCAGCACTCCGAGGTCTTTCATTTGAGCTTGCATTATGCCCCTGTATCTCTGCTCATTTTTCATCCGCATTGCATTAAGTATTGATATTGATTTCTTGTAAATGGTGGCGAAATGGATGGCTCGCACTTTTTTGTGTTATTGTTCTGCAGCACTTGTAGGTAATTTATTACGGCTGAGGGTCCGGTGAGGCCTCCCGGTTCTGTGTCCCTCCTCCTGATGGAGCGTGCCAACCTGACTAACAAAACACACCATGAACTGAAAGGCCACTCATGAGAAGAATGAAGCATGAAGAAAGTGTGCATGCACACTAGCACCAGCACACACATGCATCCACACTGTATCCCTCTCACTCTCAACATCGCTCACATTCATGGTCCACCATAAACCAGCACACATACGAGGGTCCCTTGGAAAACACACGGCAATAAACTGAAAAACGTTAACTTTACAGGCATTTCTCAGTCTTAACATGAGAGTTGTGTAGTGGGCAACTATTTTATTTCTCCTTTCCTCCTATTTTTGAATATTATTCTTTTTAGTGCTGTAGCAGCACTTGTACTGAAATCCATTCCCAGTTTTGTGACAAAGCGTGGCCTTCTTGACAAACTGGAGTGGTTTACTTGCATTGTCATCCTGGCCAATTTCTTTTCCCTGCTGCCACGGCCCCAGCAGTCTATTTGCATTTCAATAGCCTCTCTGTCTGCCTCTATATTGCCTGATATTATGTCTGCCTTGTATGAATTCGAATTCAATGTCTGCATCTGCTGTTCCACTCCTAAGCAGTCCTCGTAAAAGGTGAGCCATATGAAATAAGGCTTGCAAGCAAAAAGCACTGATGGTGTGTGGTGATGTAAACCAAGGCAGACACATTATGGAGGCTCGTATATGGATTTCCTTTAATAAAAAATCTGTTTACATGTATGTTCTGCTTTTTACATAAAACTGCAGCAGAACAACCTTATTGAAGGTACTTGGAATTTCCATGATTTTAATAGAACTATTATCATCTGTGGGCCTAACGTTAAGTTTTCATGCTCTGTCTTTGCTATAGTTGCAGAGCAATGTGCAGCATGTGCTAATAATACAGCGATCTGTTCTGAGGTAAAGAAAAGCGCTGCGGTAAAACCGATATGCCCTGTTTACCGTCTCTGCCACCACAACACCAACACCAGCCACAAACCCTGACTGGTGCCACAGTGTCGGACACCATGGGTCACATGACCCACACCAGAGTCCCACAGAGCTCCCTCAGGTCTCCCAGAATGCATCCTCTTTAGCTGATGTGCATTTTCTTCTTTCTCTATCTTACAAGGTAGGAAGTATGGGATATCAAAAGGCCACGGGCAGTTACTATTAAAGCCAAGAGGATTTACTGGAATTTCAGATTTTAAAAGATATAAAGTGCCAGTGGTTGATTAATGTCTGTTCATGGGATATTGGAGAGAAGATGTAAAGATGAATAAGAGTTGAGTGGCACACCCTGTCCTCCCTTTAGCAAACTGAGTTTTGGTTACTGGGACCACAGTGGTGTCAACAAGGCTTTCACCAAAAGTGCAAGATTCAGAGTAGATTTGTTCAATTTTGATCATATTCTTGCTTAAAAATGCACATATGCCATTTCTTTCTATACAAGCATAAAGGCATGTTTCCCCCCCTCCTCTTAATATTAACCTCTGCCAAATGTAGCTTCTGTTCAGAAACAATTAATGCCAACCAGTGTTCGGGTGCACAGGCAGGCTAACAGCTGTGTTTGGGCCACTTGTTGTGCCTCCAGCACAGATAATTACAGCAATCCAAAAGCAGAGCAGCCGCTCGGGGAGTTTAATAATGTACAAGTAGTCGCTATCTCTTTATAGATCATGTTACTGCAGCACTCACTGACGTGTAATTTAGATCAATCAAAAAATATGGCAGGGCTATGAAACCAGTGCCTTTGATAATAGTTGGCAGGTAGTAGTCACCCCCTGTTGTCGAAGGATCTGATATAAAAGGCTTCATTCCGCCCTCCATCAAGGGGCCTGGTGTGCTAGGATGTGTAACCCAGGCAACAGATACATAAAGCATTATGGGACTTGATTTAATTTGTCTAAATGGGAGCTGGAGTATCTTGGTTCTCAGTTCGAATGTCCCTGTTAACCACCACTACAATGTAATGGGCTCCTCAACTTGGAGCTGCTGATTGTGTCCTGCTGGTATAGGAGGTTTTCCACTATATGATGTTTTCTGTTTGAGTGTGTGTGTGTGTGTGCGCGCGCGCGTGTGTATATATGTGTGTGTGCACGTGCTAGACTTCAACAAATTAAGTTAAATCTCAGCCAGATGTTTCACTGGTTAACCAATACATAACCAGAACATATATCACTAGAGTGGGGTTATGAATATGACCCAAATGATCACGATGTTCCCACCATCTACCTTTAAATTATTTTGGGATCAGTAATCTAATTGCAGACCCAAGCGCCATTCAACATTATCTAGCTTTGAGTGTATATGAAAGCCATGAAAGTCAACATGGGTCAAGCTTTGTTCTTTGGTATTAACTAAGTTGGTCCATTGTGTATTTTCATATATGAGCTCCCTGTTTCATTCCATTTGAGGAACTATTTCAACCAAGACAATTTAGTCGATAATACCTGGGTATCATTTTCTGCTTTGCATGGGACTCTCCTTGCCTCTGGCTTGTTTTAAACTACCTGAACCATTCAAGTCGCTTCCTCTCCTTGTCCTACTTCTAACTCCCCCTCTCCTCCTTCCTCCCTCGCTTTCAACCCATGGGTCTTTGTTTTAAATGGCAATTCATCCCGTTCGTCCGCTCAGCCACGTTAAACATCAATTTCCTCACCGAGCACACATTACGACCCAATAGAAGAAATAAAACCTCAGCCATTTATTGCGCAACTCCCCCCCTCCCTTTTCTGGCACTGCTATCCACCACTGGAAGCCTCATCAAAGCAGCCCACATCCAACAACAAGGGAGCAGCTACACAACAATGCTGATGCCATTCGACTTCCTCTTAAGTCGTTTTATACTTACTGCAAAACAGTAACGATTTCAAGGGCCTTTGAATTCCTCCAAGAGGCACCAGGTTTATAAAACATGCATGAGGTGCTCAGTAAACAATGCCCAATGGTCTTATTCCTTTTAAATAAAACTATTTCCATGAGATGTAAGAGAGACTTTAATATTGCCTTAAATATTAAAAGAGAGAACTGAGCCTCATCAATTTTTCATTTATTGGGCCTGCGTGTAAGGAGTCATCAATCTCGAAAGAAATTACTGACATTTTCATTTCAAATAAAAAAGGGTACACTTTATCCAGCGGTAATAGGGATTGCCACTCTAACACAGGGAGCATTAAATGGCTTCTGGAGTGCTGAAAATGAGAAAATTTTCTTTTTTTGGCCTCAGTACAGATTGTGGTTTTTAACCTTGTGAGGCAAACATGCATGAAATTGCTAAATAAAATGCAACATATTACCCTGCTAACACTTTAGCCTTTAAGGGGAATGAAGTTCATTACAAATCAATAATAGTCTACCTTAACAAGTGCATATTCCCTTCTTCAACAAGGCCTGACTCTCTGAAGTAATAACCACCTGGTTGTTTTGCTGTTCGCTGATATTGATATCCTGTGACTTAAATACATTGTTTGATTCTACCGCTGTTGTGATATATTGTTATAAATGTCTCCATCATTACAGTGCCTCTCCGTCTGTTTGCCTTTAGGCTTGAAGGTTTGTAATTACTGCACAATAAACAAATGGTTTGGGTAATGGGGGGAAAAGGTCTGGGGCCTACAGGCACTGGGAGAGGATTACTGGGAAAGGAGCCCACTTTTCACCCCCCAAAACCCCTCAGCCCTCACTACAAGACCTGTCCCATGTCTCACCACAACTCCCCCTGTGGAATCACCCTCGCTGAATTATAAATCTCTGAGCAGTGTTGATATATCATCAACCGAGTACATACATTGTAGAGGGGGGAAATAAGGGTTACAGTAGGCCTGGATTTATAACAAAAGCTTGACATATGCTGCTAATTCACCTTGACAACACTGTCACTTCCTGCACGGTGAGTAATTACCCAACAGAAGAAGAGTTTGTATGCACCTTCACTGCCAGGCACTTCCCAGCTCATGTGACTCCACCCATAATGGATGAATATTTGTTTATAATTTCTATACACAAGTCTGGTTGTCAGTCCCCCGCTCACCACCGTGTGCTCCTGTCTCATTTGCATAGCTAGATTGAGACGCCGCGAGCGTAACGAGGTCGGGCGGCGTGTTGGTGATGGAGGACGCTGATGAATAGCGTTCTCTCCAGATCATGGCACCTTTGTAAATGTTTGATTAGTTTTGAATGGATTACTGTTAGATTATCGGGTTTGGGGCCCAAACCTAGACACAGGTCTGCAGCTTGGAGACAGTCCCTTATGGGTGTCCTGTGACAAAACGGTGGCTGTGTGATGACAAAGAGCGAGAAGGGTGGAGGGTGGAGACCATGCTTGTTTATGCAGAGTTGTCAAAATGTTTGATAATGCTGTCGCTCCCTCTTGTTCAAACTTAAATATTGGGGTTTGAAAGCAGTGAAGAACCTCAAGGTTAGAGACAACATCAATGAAATTTGAGGGGACATAACACAGAAAGACAGAAATAGAACACAGAAATGCTCAGCAATAATCTTTATATGGAATAAGACTCAATAAAAGTTTGCAGATTTCTAGTTATTCCACTGCTTTTAATATCAGCTCAGCATCCGAGCAATATTTAACGGGTTGGTGGGAATCTCATAGTCAGACAGCTATAAATTTCTTGGGGCTGCTGCAAGACGCTCTTATATTGCTTGTGTGGCAATCAGACTGGTGATTATATGGGTAATGAAACATGTGCCTCCTCATGTCTGCCCCTTCCATTGCTTGTCTCTCTCCATCACTTTCCCTAACTTTTCTTTCTCTTTCTGGTTAAAGCTGGTGATGGATGGGGCGTAACTATTAGAGGGCACAGTAACCCATCAGTTCCGAGGCCTATTATGCACAGCTGGAAGCTGCATAAAAGGAGTACAAGGGTGGAACAGCGATACCAAAGCCGGCTGCCTCACAGGTTAGTGCTAACCCTGCTGCCCACCCCTAACGCCCCCAACTCCAATCAGTTTTCTCGAAAACCTGTCTTGCCGCTTGACAGCGCCTCCGCCATTGTGCTCCCTCTCTTTCAATCTGTTTAGCTTCCTGTTGTGACCTTTCATACAGTCAAATATATTAGCGAGTGGTGCACTCTCATTAAAACAGTGCATTAACCAAAAGACTCTTTGGAGTCTAAATGACAGCCGAAGGAACTGAAAGCTAATAGCCGTGGGCAGTTGGGGAAACTTAACTCATGAATCAGTGTGCTAATGCCGGAGCAGCGAGCCTGGAGCGCTGCAAGCGTGCAGCACAATCTCCAGCACCCCCCAATCCACTCACTCTCCCTCTTGCTTCTTTGATCTCCATTTTCCTCAGTAACTCCCCTTTTTCTTCTCTTTTTCCTGCTCCAAATGCTACTTATCTCTCATATTCACCATCACTGCTATGTTCACATTCCACTTCTCTCTGACACGCCTATTCTTTTCTCTCACTCTTTTACTTGATCATCCTTCCCCTGTCCTGCTATCTTATTTCTTCATTTCATTCTCTGTTCATGTCATTTTGTGTTCCCTTATTGTATTGCACTTGTTGGTGCCATCATTTCTACTTTATGCCTCCCTGCTCTTATAGTTCTTTCTCTGTTCTCTCCCAAGCTCTTTATCCACTCTTGTTTTCAAAAAAGGGTGAAAGAGAAAAAAGCGTACAGAAAAAGTAGGAGCCATAGAGAAATGAAGATAGAGAAAAGAAAAAAGTAAAAGGGAGAAACAGACGAGTAAAAGAGGGGAGACTAAAAGCTCATTACTTTTTCTCTGATGGGAGAAAATGAGTGAGGGGGCAATAATAAAGCTTGAATTTTTCAATACTGTTAAAAATGGGGCTCTGACAGCTCACCGCCAGTGCAAGGGACAGGCGCCGACAACGCATGGTGAGCCACCGAATTAGCAATACCATATATCATAAAATCTAATTAAATCAAGGAGCAGAATCAAATTAGTTTTCTGTGACTCAAACCGCCCGCCAAAAGGGCTCTATTAAATGAACTGGAGAGAGGGAATTAAATAATTCACAGTGAGGGATTTTGCATTTATACAAAAATTGTGCACTTAATTGTCCGTGCTATATTACAGATTTGGCCTTATGTTAACAATGAGCCTAAAGCACACTTACTCGTGTGCACTGGGCACACATTAGGGCCTACATGGTCGACAAGGCTTCAAACTAAGGGGATATTAGAGCAACCACTGGCTCGATGGCACTAGTATGGTAGAGCATGGCAATCTAGAGCAGGTAAAGAGTATACTGATTATACTCCACCCCGCTGCAGTATGCAGAATGAAAGGCAGCAGCACTGAAAATAGAGTGATTTAGATGTGAATATACAGTAAGAGATTACATTTGATGCTTCAAATGTTATGTTTGGACATGCAGTATGATGTGGGCTTTGGACTTATTGAGAAACCCAGAGGTAGACCATCAAACTAAACATGTCAGATGAAGTTCTGTCATGAAAATGGAGCACTTTTGTTACAGTGCCATGTGAGCATTCAACCATCTCAGCTATTCTCTTCATCTCTCACCCCTTATACACCCTTTCCTTCAATCTCTCCATCTCATGCGCTTCCCTCCCTGGCATCAAAACAGCACAACTTTATTATAGTCGCTGTCAATACCGTAATAATAAAAGAACGCAGAGGGGAGAGACTACCATATTACACTTTTAACGAGAATATAGCAGATGCACATTGAGTGAACATTGAGTTTTAAAACTTGTCGGCATGTGATTTGTGGCCTTGTCAGTACAAATATTTTTCAATGTCATGGCAGCAAGCCGGGGCTGTCACTTTGGCGGTCAGCTGGGATGGGGGGAGGCAAAACACAATGATCTGGCCCTTAATGGAGAACCGCTGGGACTGGCATGGAGGTGATGAAGCACTGTTTAGTTTGCGACGGCCATATTTCTGCTTGGGGACACTATTATAAAACATAGTGTTATTTTGTCAGATTTCAATCATGAGCCAGGTTATTCGTCACCAACTGTCACATTGTTAGGGCAAGTCAGGCTGACGGTGAAAAATGGCCTGTCCCAGTCCAACCCCCCTGCTCTGAGACCAAGTTTTCTTTAGTCTCGCGGTAAAACTAAAAACAACTGCTTACATCTGTTTGTTTCATTTATTCATCTGATCATATCAGTAGAGATGCAAAAAAGCCATAAAATGTCATTTTTTTCATCTGCACAACATAAAGTGTTACCTTCTTATTTGTTCAAGAACTCTTTCATTTCTTTCCTTCAGCTATTTTTATTTCAGTCAGACAGTGACTTTCTGTAGTCTTCACAGGTCTCAGTGCATCTGTGTTTAGCACCAAAGACGGAATTAAGTTTACTCATGGTGGAAGCCCCAGGGCACCATGGTTTAATTTTATCCGATAAAAAGTGCTCTTAGGTGAGCTGTACTCATATACTATTACCTTATTGTGCTTCCTTTTAGGCAAGGCATAAAGATGATAAGAACATCCATTCTTTGTAACTCCTCACATTGGTCACAAGAAGTCATAAACTGGAAGTCATACATTGGTAGGATTTAAGAACATCCAGGTAGAGTCTGTTTCTAAGGCCGTTCTGTTGTCTAAACTTAACTTCAGCTTCCATGCTGATCCTTTTGCAACATTACGTAATTTAACAATGCCTCACTCAATATTTCAGGGAATACGTTCCCTTTTTTGTTTGAGTAAAGATTAGAGAGGGATTCAGTGAAGTTCAAGCAACCACTTCCGTGACATACAGTATGAACATTATATGCCCCTGCGCACTTATTCTTGAGAAATACCACATTGAAAGCTTTATAATTTGCTATTTAATTTTCCTTTTCAGCGGTTACATCTCCGATTGAAATGCAGAGGAAAACAAGAGCCTGGCTCATCATTTGCTTACTGACATTGAAATCTGCTTTTCAGATCACTGTACATGTCAGCGACTGAGACACCCCTCAGTAACTTCATTTTCAAATCGTGTGAGTTTTATTTCCTTGTTGCCCTTGTGTTTGAACATCATGGCCTCTAATATAGAAAAGGTATAATCCCTACTCTTCAAAATCAGATATTTCCTTCAATTTATGCCAAATGAACTCAGTATATGCACTATTACTTTAGACTGTTTGTAGATGCTGTTGATACCAAACTATAAAAACATGCAAATAGAATTTGATTATTTACAGTGTCTTCTGTTGGCAGAGAGACAGGGATGACTTTGTCACTGTCCAGGTTCCTGAATAAAAGCTGTGTTTTTGCCTCTGAAGGCGGGTCAGCTCTCTGTATAGGTCTCCTCCATTAACAAACTGCTTTTGTGAATTAACCGAAATATGTAAAGCGAGACAAACTTTTTCCTTGTAGCGTGTTTTTTTTTTTCTTCTGCTTCTCTTTGCACTGTAATTTCTCCCTCCTTTCATTCATGGTTAAGAGGTCTGTGACCAAGTAAATCATGCTCTCACATGCACAGACATGTACAACATAGCACAAAACACATCCGGTGCGGCACACACATGAGTGTACACACACAACTACCATTAGCTTTGGCTGACACGATAGCCATTAGCACACCGTTTCTAGCTGTGTGTGTTCCATTCCAAAAGAAGAATCATTTACATAATGTGTGTTTTCCCCAAACGGTGCGAACAACCGGCACTCTGTGTAGGTTTCCTGCTGGCAAATGTTTCAAACTGACCTCGGGAAACGGTCCATCCACAAACGCTGTGCTGTTACATCCATAATGGGCCTTTTACTTGGTTTTTTTTTTTTTTTTGCATAGGTGTGTATCTGCAACCATGCAGATGTGTGTCTGAGAGACTGTGTCCCTTTGTATATGCACATTTATGCATCCTGTGTGTGTATGGTTATCTACAGCTGACTCTATGTCAGTCAGAAGGCTTTTATATGTATTAATATTAATATTGCCTGTAGATGAGCTGTAGCCCATCGTATCCCTGCCCTGTGGTGCAGAATGTCCAAGGGTGGCCATTATCATCCTGCTCTGACTGTCAGTGAACCTGTAGGAAAGCAAGATAGGCACGTTGACTACTGTGCTGGGGTCAAACAGTCAGGCTAATACAGCTCACACCACCAACACTAGGAAGGATACTGTAAATGTGCTTGGATGCATCTATTTGTACTGCAATTCCATATGAATTCATCCCTTTATGGACATGTGCTTAAGGCCTACACAATGCCTTAGATGCACACACTCTGTTTCACTGACATGCTTTCATCCCTCATCCTACAGTAACAAAAAAGTACATCATATGTGTACAGAAATAAAAGAAAATTATTATACTGACATTTATCTTACCATTTACAAGATGTGACAAGTAGTATTCTTTCAAGACTAAGTTGGTGTCTTGGTCCCGAGGGCAGTATTGATGATAATGTTAACCATGACACATAAAATCAATCAATCAATGGAATATTAAATGTATATGTCTGGAAGGTTTCAGTGGAGCGCTCAGGGGTGGATCTCCAATACGTACCCTAGCTTTATTGCCTTTTATGGGGGATGCACCAGTGCACTGTTTCCATGAAAATACACGTTTACAGTATATCACAGAAGCTGACAGAAAGTGAAGACAACTAAACACTCCCTGTCTCTTTCCCCCTTTTCCCACTTCCAATATGCACACAGGCATAAAAACATCTCACTACTACACACCAAAATAGATGAATTTTGCTTCAACAAAAGGAGTATGGTAATTAAATGTAAGATAAGACCATTCAGAATGCCCAAGACTGTGCCAAGCAAATATCCTGATCAGCTTAAAATCAACCAAGTGGGACAAAATAACAAAAATCCAAATTGGTTGGTCTAGATCAGCTTGATAGGGCTTTCAATATAATACACAACAATGGTCAAAATGAATAGGAATCAAATTACAAGAGCTGTGATATGGCATGAAACTGCATGGGGGAATTCAAGCACAATCACTTTTCAATGTGGCTTCCAATATTGCAGCCAATCCTCGCACGATTCATATCCGATCACAAATAATGTTTATCACCCTCATATCTCTCTCCCTAATGGAAAAGGCCTAGTGTTGGGGTTTAAGGAGTGCATTTATTTTTAATGAGGTCTGGGCATTGGCCAGAATGAAATGAACAGGCTGAGAGTTTTGGGACACAGACTAGAAAAGACTGGCTCTAAAAGGTCGATCCATCCTTTCTAATTTGAACAGGTTATGTTCAATTCTAAGTCGCTAAGCTGTTTACTACAGCCAAGCAGCAATTTCATTGCAATGTTACAGAATTGTTTCAAAATGGGACAAAACACACTTGCTGTTGCAGAAGATTTTTCCCCTCATAGGTGCGTTCAAAGGCTTGGGTCATATTAGAAATACAAATTCTACAACAAAAGTACATTGTTTTTTTTTTGAGTGGTGATCCATATCATTAGAGTAACACCTTTGGATAACCTCATTGGTTGTTTTGTTTTTTCCATTTCTAAAACTCTCCATGTGTCATCTAACCTGTAGTTTTAAGACTGACAAAACTATGCATTACAATGGGTAAAAGGAAAGAAATATCACTCAAACCAAGTAATTCTTTGCAGTGTTTGTGAGCTCAAAACGACCATTAAATTTCATGTAAAATAAGCTCACATACAGAAGAAGACACTCATATTTTACGTCTAATTCTGGAGAAGATGTATTTCTTGCTTCCCCAGGAAGCATGATTGGTGTGTGACTGTGTATCATGATGAGATCACTTGGTGGAGCTGAGGATAAAATGTCGCTTAGGATAATGTGATTGCCCTTAAGGTACAAGGAGGTGAATTATATTCCCTGATTTATAATCTGAAAATTAAAGACTCACTCATTTTCTAATTTAATTCCACCTTCAATGGAACAATGTTCACTCTGAGCCAAATTGGCGAATAATGTTACTAATTCAGATGCAGATGTAATTTCTATTCGGGGGGCTGCGGCGTGTGGTGATGAACGAGTCCCGGATGGATCGTTGCCACTCCTATCTCCCCGTCTCGACAATTCCCCAGCAGTTGTGATAATAACCTGAGCAATAAAGGAGGGATAGGCAGTGCTACCCTGTTCCACTCCTCATACCCCAAGTCATCTGATACTTCATCTAATAGTATTTCTGTCCTTTCTTGTGTCACTCTGTCTTAAGGCAGCTGACACTGCGCTCCTCTATACAGAAAAACAGCACAGCGAATATTACAGATGTAAAACTGCATTAACATGAAGACTCTTAATACCCTGCATAATTACTGCTGCCTTCTGCAATACAAAAAAGTCATTGCAATAAATCTGCTGTTAAAAACCTGATTGAATGCAGGGTAAATGTCAAGGTAATTATGAGGCAGTGAGGGTTAAAAGCAACGTTAAATCCTCCCTCAGTGTGGTGACATTCAAGAAAAGGAGGAAGAGATACTAGTAGAGGAAGGAGGAGAGGGACAGAGAGAGTGCCCAGTTTGTAAATGTAGCCAATGTGAATCTAACAGTTCCTCAATTGTCACTGCCCTTTTATTTATGAAGGCGAACCATTTGAGATATGACCTCTCTATGACTAGTTTCTTCCTGCACGCTAATGGGTCCATTAAGGAAAGAATTCATCATGTAAAATATCCTAATCACACAAACACATTAAGCCCTTACATGTGAATTTTCAATCGCAAAGTCCTGATTTTACCATTTCTGTGTCAGCCCTCTTGACCTAGCTGGGAAATCCTCACCTACCACAAAAAAAACCCATTTCCAACCACACAGTGGGAAGGGTCACATAGAGGAGATGAAGGGACAAAAGGCACCCACTTCTGCACCCATTTTGCACCTTAAGCTATCTAGAGGATTAGAAAAGTAGTGTGCAACATCCCTCTATTCATTTCAAAATCAAGCAGCCTTATAGATGCCGCAATACATTTAGTCGAGGCTGCCACAGGTCAGTTCATTTATGTAGTGTTTAGCCTTGGTGAGGAGTGGAGGGGTCAGATGGGGAGTTGTGGCACAGCTGAGGGGTTGTGGGCAGCTTGTCTTGTGACTCCTCTTCAAAGCCTAATGATCTGCTGAGCATAATGACCCCAAGATGACAAGGCCCGTAAAAGCCTCGACTAGGCCTCCTCTAGCCATTGCTCACACTCACTTCACTTCAAAAATAATGTTAAAGAAAAGATTTTTTTCAGGCCGTTTTGTTCTCCCCGATCTCCCCCACCCCCAGCCACTGTACAAGCCAAGGCTCCATGACAAAAAGCCAATAGAGTTAGCTGCCAAGGCTTGGAGCTCTGAGAGGGATAACTGGCGCAGAAGGTTAAAGCAACAATGTGCTCAGCCCCATTGAGCTGCTCCTTCTGTGTTGATGGTGAATGTGTATGTGAGTGTATGGGTGTGTGTGCACATCTCAAACTAAGTGCGTATATAAGGTGTCAAGGGTTGTTAAAATGTATATGTACTGAAATATCTAAAGGAACACCTGTTCACTTGTGTATTCTACAGCTACCCAAAATAAAGAGGGCCCGATTTAATTTCAATTAAACCTTAGTTTTAAATTTAAGAGTTTAGGACAAGCTCAGTGTGGGTATTGTGCAGAATGAAAGAATATGATGAGTAATGCAGACACAGACGGCATAATTGCCTCAGTAAAAACGCTAATTATTTGCTTCTTTTATTGTGAAAAGCAAACTGAAATGTAGTAATTTGACAGACTCTGAAGTGAAACGTAAATGTCTGGATTTTGAGATTACAAATGGCTTTCTCTCACCAAAATTCACAATTTCATGGCTACAGCTTTTCCGCAGAAGAGACGCAGCTACAATGAAAGGTGTGATATCACCTCTCTGCAAACCATAATGGTGCCTTGTTTGAAAATGACAGGTGTACGAATGAGGCCCTCTCTTTTCCTAAGTACGGCAAACCGTGGTCATTCACTCTGCTTTGTTTTTAGCGTAATAGCCCCATTTACAAAATGTCGGTGAAATTAATGTGGGACAAATGCAGCGGTAACCGAGCCAACTAATTTTTGCTCATTCGACTTGAATTATTAATAGGTGAGAAATATACCATATGCTTTGAGAGGAGCGGCATACATTCATTTTATAGAGAATTGCTGCTGTTTTGTGAAAAGTGTAAGTAGCTTAACTGCTCTTTTCAAAAGGGGTGACTTATATGGAGGCCTTAATGATGTATAAATCAGCTCATGTAATTATGCTTCCAGCTGCTGCCTTGGGCCGGGCTGAAACTATAGGCCCTGAGCACCAAGACTCAAACCTTCATCACCTGAATCCCTTTAAATCAAACAGCACTAGTTTTCTCTCCTCGGATCACAATTTTATGAGTTATAGAAGACAGGGGAAGAGAGACACATAAAGAAAGATGTGCTGTGTGTTTAGGCTGCAAATAATGTGAGTTAGTACATTTATTAATGTGCACATGTGCTCATACATTTTGACATATATGTGTTTCTGCATGCTTTAAAGTAACCTGCTGTGCATGTTTTACTTCTCTGATTATATTTTAACAGGCTAATAGGCAACATCTGTGCTGGTAACTTTAATATTTTGTTATTTGTAACTAAAACTTTATCACTTTATTCAGAGTTCAGCTCTGTCATTACAGCTTTAGTGTGGGGTTTAGCAGAAAAACAATACAATGTGTTTTTGTCTTGGTGAAGAGATGGGGCACCACCTAGTGCACGGTCACTGCTACAGCTTCAAGCCATCCTTCCACTGAAATCTTTTCTGGTGATTACAATTTCTCAACCTATATCTTCAGCATCCAGCAAAATGCAAGCTGATTTAGCTGTCACTCTTCACGTCTTAGCCAGAATGTATCTTTTTGGAAGCCCTATCATTTTTAAAGAGCCTTTGTTCATCTTTGGATGAAACTTGCTCACATCCAGAACTACGCAAGCATGCTACAGATGAAGTGGGTGTTAGACACATGCACTGAACATATATCCCCCAATGTGAGCTGCCTCCCCAGCTTCCCCTCACACTTTAAAGTTGCAAAATTGTGTTAAAGAGGACCCTGCTCATGGCAAAAATGTGGAAAGGATTTCATATGTCCCTCAATCTCTGTTCAAGAATCAGATTATAAAACATTGTAAGAGTAGCGGTGGTGTTGAGGAACACCTCTGATGTCTTTACTTAATAAGTTCTATCTTTGAAAAGCCATATGCTTTGCATATACAAAGCCCATTTGTTTGGCGGGGCGAAGAAAGATGCAAAACACTGTGGTCATGTTGTCACAGAATAAGGTCAGTGGAAAACAACAAAGAGGAAAACAACCAATGGCTCACTGTAAACGTACAACAATGTGCTTGGAATAATTCTCTTCCAGAGAAAAGCTGTGGTTAAGTAAATAGTATTGAAATTAAAAGTGGTTACCTATCAGTATCCCTTTGTTGTGTCACACACTGCATCAGTTATCATTTACATGTGCTCCTCATTCTGAGCACACAAATATCTTTTTCATGCAAATGAGTTTCTGTATAACCCTGTCACCTACTGTACCTACAGTCATTGTTCAAGTAATTGAAAGCAATGTTCATCAGGATATGAGTAAACATCAAGAAATTATGAACACCTTCAGTTTAAATTATCAGTTGTGACTGACATATGTCCGTCAGTCAAAGCTAACAGATATTTTACCTATCTGCATAGGCCCAGTGCTTATTAAAACGACTTATTATTTTACAATTGCAGACAATTTTTAAAGAAAATACACAATACAAACAAACTGACAATTGGCTATCAATTTGTTTTCTTCCCCCTAACACTTCGTGGATGTCATAGCAAAGATGCACATCTTAGTAGTGAGTGAAACCATATTGGGATTAATGACGAACTGCCTCCTTGTTAATTGTCGCATCAAACAAACAGGTCTTAATTGACAAAGGTTCTAGCTTGGTGCTAAGTGGACACAGAGTGGGCGCTGCCTCTAGATTGGTCTCTTTGTCTGCTTTCATTAGCGGGTCAAGCCCTTACATTAAGAAGCCCACACTGGAGTCGTGTTTTCTTTGGTGGGTAATGAAACACACACCTGCTACTCTCAGGCAATGAATAGAAACTTGAATCTAATATCACTGTCATGTGGCTTCTATTAGGATACACAATGCCTATGTTTTGTGTTTGTGTTGCAGTGTCCACGCTTGTACCTCTCTTTTTGTTGCAGTTTTAAGACAGAGAAGACAGAGAATGGAAAGATACACACATACACACACACACACACATATATATATATATATATATATATATATATATATATAGTGAGGCGAAGGAATTAAAGAGCAAAAAGGGGACAAAGATGAGGGAAGCACTCTTACAAATGTTTAACTGCTCTTAGTCAACAGTGCATCCTCTCTGTCCTGTGGCTACCTGAGGCAGGATAACAAGATTACTGAGACTTAAAGTAAACTATGATGAGACATTCTTAATTTTATGACTGAAAGATTCATAAACAACATTTTACTCAAAATAAGGTGTGGATAAATGGATGGCCAGGCTACTGAAATGGTCAAATTTATATACACGCACACAACACACAAAAAAACATGCTGCTCCATCTTGAAATGCTAATTTATGATTAGCATCATTATGCAGTAGTGTAATTTCACAAAAGCCTTCCCACAGTGGTGCACAAAAGGCTCATTCACCACCAGAGCTGCTCTGTGTGGGGAAGAATTATGGCACGCAGATGAATTCATTCATGTGGGAAAGGATTTATTCGATAATTATAGACCTTCACAGTTTTAATGCCACTTAATGAGGAGCTTGCATAGTGTGATTCCTACTTGGGCTGACGAATGGGTGTTGGTTTTTTATTCTGGTGTTTTTTGTTTTGCTCCATGCAACATCTGTTAGCCTTTCTATGCTGCAAACTAGTTGAGGCACCGCTTGTGGGTCCTGATTTTTCTCTCTGTATTCTACAATAAGTAGGCAGTTAATTAATAGGCTGGTCATCAGGCATGAATTAATATTGTAATAAAGTGCAAATCCAAATACAAAATACCACTACATTATACTTCTACTATTACTGGTGTAAATGCAATGGTGATAATTACTGAAATATTTATTTTTGACATAATAAAAAGATAAAAACAGCTTTACTGTTTTAGTTTTCACCTGATGGTGTATGCACTGTTTACTTTTTCTTGCAGTTGGCAATAAACATATATCATTCAGTTCAAGGCCGTTGCTCTCTGACAACAGTGTTTACCATAATGTAAGTCTTAATGCCTCATAGCCATGTTTCTGTGGAGAGGTAATTAAGTTGCCAAAGTTTAATTGCTCAATCATCAGCAGTTAACAAAAAGGCGTCACTGCCCCCCTTATACTTTCAACGCACTATATTTATAATGGCTAACAATTACAGCAAGGGCCCTTTAGCTGGGATAGCACTAGTAAAAGCTGCCGGCACTAATGAAAAGCTATAATCACTCTGCCCACAGCAGTTATTAGTCGGAAATTATGGGTCAGTTGAAGGCCCAGGAGTTATATGCATTAAGATAAATAACACTGCAGTTTGTGACAAGTACGGCAAGTGAATGAGTGGTACATAAATTTCAAATCGTCCCCATGTCTGTAAGACTTTTCACCTAATATTTGAAGTGTGACTTTTCAGTGATATAAGAAAATCTACGCACACATTCTCACTGCATCTTTTGGATGATTACAGAGAAACACAAAAGAATATATAAATGTGCATCAATAATGAAGTGATTATGCATTCTGTGAAATCATTGATTATCCCACAATAACTATTTTGTCAAGTCACCTTCCAAATGCTACTGGCCAGTCTTCTAGAGCAATCCAATTTCTTTAGCCAGCTTTGCAAACTCTAATTGCAACATTACTATGCAGAGTACAACCCTTTATCAACCCATCGTCCCCTCTCTCTTTTCTTCTTTCTTCTCATCTTTCCTTCAGTCAGTCTCTCTGCCTTGCTCCGTCATCCTGTCCCGTTGCTCAGCCAGGCCCAGTGGAATGTCTCTTTGATCAAGTCTTCATTGTCGGTGACTCTGACGCTGGGCTGTCTGACGCTAAGGGAGCTAGCTAAGGGAGAAGCATGGCCTCCATGTGGAAGAGGCCCTCCACACAAGACTGAACAATCACCAAACATCCTGCCTCCATTAATGAGAAGCATCTCCATCCGCTGCAATCCCCAGGCAGCATCAGGCAGGTGGAATGTTTGGCCCCTGTCACTCACAGCATTGCTGAGGGCTATTAGCAATTCATTAAGTGAGTGACTGACCGCCTAGCTGTATCAATTAGGGGATAGTTGATATGTCTGTTATTGTCATACTCTGAGATTGCTCTGCTTTTCATTCAGTGTCTGCTTTTGCTTTTGTGCTCAGACAGAGCTGTTACATTTGCAGTAGGTGTATGTGGTCATAGCAATGTTGAGCAATAACCCAGAGATGCTAAAGAATCAACCAATGAAAGGATAAATAAGGTCAGAACAAATTAAAGTTGTTGTCATATTGCAAGTAAAATGAAAGTATTGGCAGAATTTCTAAAAGTCTTTGGTAGCATGGAAAACTCTGGGCCTCTGCTGATGAATACATGGTTGCAGTTATTTTAAACTTACACTGTCTTTGGCTTAAAACACAAACCTCTTCCTGTAAGAGATCATTTCAGTTACCTGAGGTAAACAGGTAATTTGGGCTTTCCATGGTACCAACTGACACCCACGAAGGTTGATCAGTTATTTCATCTATTCATGGCTTAACAGGAACCAGAAATAAACAGTGTGTAAGCCAACCTTTAAAGCGATTACTGTTAATATTCGGGCCAGATGTAAGACTGTATATAAAATTTGTTTAACAGCCAAAACCCTTGTGGCCCTTCCTGGCTAATATATAAAATATCCCCGAATAGTTGACCGTTGTTTGGAGCCAGCTAGGCAAATCTCAGGCAAATTCCCCTTGTTGTTCACAAACACGATTCCTCATTTCACTCTATGCATTTTGATAAGAGGATACTTCTTTGCATGCATATCTGATCATTCCATATGTAGATTCAGGCACAGTGACAGTCGATGAAAAACTAATATAAAAGCGTTGTGTGAAAGTTGCCCTGCACATGTCTATTTACTCACCTAGGCCTTATTTGCATTGAAAAACTACAGAGAGACTGTCTCTTTTAGGCTTGGTGGCCCTCTCTTTCATTCTCCTAACTGTCATTGTCAGTTTTGACTGCTGTTTTCAGTGTTACACCCTGCCTCCTGGTGACTTTGCATGTTGTAACTTGGGTGAGATCTTGTGTGACATTTTCTGAATGACTAGAGCCTATGTAAAGGTAAAAACACACAAAAAATGATCGTTTTAACCTGAAAGAAAGAGGATGATGACTACTTTGTTTATGTATACTTTTCACCAAATGCCTTTTAGGCACTGTTATTTATTTTTAAAAGCATTTATTCCTGTTGTGGTTACAATGTTACTCTAATTAGTGAACCTGTAACTCTGAAATGACATTTGCCACTTTAATTGTGCTGTGTGGTTACTGAAGTGAGAAGTCAAGTACTGTCATGTGCAGGTTTTTATTGCACGCAAGGTTGTCAGTGTAAATCTGCTTGCAAAAAAGATGACAGAAGTTGAATGTTTAAAGATTATAGGCATGCAATCCTTGTATGTGAGCTACTGTGAGTATATGGGAAAAACTTACCACAATTCTTGATGCTTAGCCTGTCTCGCAGAATTAAAGCACTAAATAAAAATCTTGATCAATAACAGTCAGATGTTGGCTGCATTCTGATCAGAACGATTCATGAAAAGGCAACAAAAACACACTGATAATGATAACTCCAATTATCACATTTTGCTCAGGGGTCAGCGGCAACAGCATTAAACAAAGTCGCCATTACCTGATAAATGGCTGAACAAAACTCTTTTCTCTCCTGTGAAATTGTTTGGCAGCCATTAGCAATGCAGTGTAATGCCAATGATTGACGTTGCTGTCTACTTAGCAGTGACAAGGGATATGTGTGTATGAGGAGGGGTCAGTAGGCTGGATAGGGGGGCAGAGCAGGGGATTGATCGGGGTCTGCATTGTTGCCAAACGGGGGGCGAGGGTGTATTGGCTCGTAGACAATGAGCCCCGGCCAGCGCTGAAAGGCCCATTCTGCGGATCCCTGTTAGCTGTCTATTATCCACGGTCTCCAGGGGGCTGCTAAATAGAGGGCATGTGTTAGGCAGACATTTATCATGTAATTACAGCACTAGGATCCGTTTCTGATGGTGTGTGATGATTACTAATAATTACTGTGCATTTCACGCCTCCAAAGGGCCCAGATGGGGTCCCAGGGCGTCAATACAAAGGAAGGGAGGGAGGCAGGAAAAAACAGGGGGATGAGGGAATAAAATGTGAAGAAACGGAAAGACAGATGAAGAGAGGAGGGATAGAGTCTTGCCTTAACCATTTGGAGATACTCATTAGCTAAATGAATTGATCCATATGTGTCTGAGTCCTAATTAACTGAAGAAAAGGAACACTTCATTTATACAGCAATCTCAGTATGACAATTTTTCTTTCCTGTACTTCTAAGCAATTTTAATCTCTTTCAGCAGAGTATTTATATTTATTTAAGATAGAAGTCAAGGAATTCAAACATACAAACGATAATGGATGAAACCCTATAACACTAAAACTACGTTGACTTGTTTCATAAGCAGTATACACATTTACACTGCGTAGAAATAACAGCAAGGTTTTCTGCAGCTTGATTTGTGGTACTGTGACTGATATACAATCATACTCAAAAGGTTTCATATCTGTAGCAAGGACAAAATGAATGGACTGAGACTAGGGTTTAAATAAAAAAGAGAAACGCCCTCCTATGAAAGTAGCCATCTTGCCTCTGTCAAAGTCAGGGAATGGGTCTGTGTGCTTCTGGAACCAATGTGGGTGAAATACAGTGGCTCACTGTTGTATTTCTGCCCTCTACAGGAATCCTGATAAATCAAAAAGGTCAAGATGCCATTGATGTGATGTAGTAGGAAGGCACAGAGATGGGTTGTGCTGTGGATTGTATATGTGTGCACAAGGGTTGAACTGCCGTGTGTCACTGAGACCCACATAAACTGGAAAGGACCGATCAACAGCAGGTGTAGAAGAAGAAATTTTGCCTGTATGCTGCAGTCTATTTTTTTTTTGGTTCTCTCTATCCCTTCTCAGTCTTCATTTTATTGAAGCCCAACATGTCCTCCATTAATTCCCACACTAAGATAAACCAAAAAATTGTATTTGATCTTTTTAGGTCCGCGACTTAGTAAAGTGTGCAAGGTCTCCACCTGATCACGATGAGCTCAGATGAAACATACTGACTGGTAGAGCTTTACCTGCAGCACAAAAGCCATCTAAATCAGTATGGGAGGGGAACAAGGGGGTTGGTTGGGGAAGATGAGGACCGTCCTGTTTAATAGAAACAAATTGCTCTCCACTTCCCAGTGACACAGATAGCAGACCATTTGTACTTGCTGGCCTTTGTTGGGAACAACAGAAAGGAAATGTACTCATCCTGGCCAGGGATAAAGTTCGGGGCTTTTTGTTACACGCCAGTTACCTTAGCCTCGGTGCCCACCCCCTTGAACAAGCACAGCGGTTAAGTAGTTCAGGTGCCTGCTACATTCTGTTAGATTAAAGGTCTCTGCTTTTGGCCTGAGTTGAATTGCCTCAGCTGGAGTTGAAGGGAGCAGAGGGAGGGAGGAAGGGGGGAGCAGTAAAGTTGTAGGGCCATGGGGCATGAATGGACATCTTGTGCGTACTCACAGAGGCGAAACGGTTTGGGACAGCCGGCCAGCCTCTTTCTACACCAAGAACCTGAAAGACAGTCTGTAGGGTCGGTTGATGTGTAGAGGAGTAGTAGTGGCGGTGGGGGGCCAACTGCTCCTCACCCTCTGCTGTTTACTTTTTTTCTTCACCCACATTTTTCCCAAATTGGCGGAAAGCTGTACATTTGCCTGTGACACGGACAAGTGCAGGTGGGTGCAGGGCAGGATCTCGAAACCTTTTTTGAAAAGAGGAAGCACACATACTGTTGCCCCTATGGAGCACGGACCTAAAGAAAACGAACACAATGTACCCAGGGCATGAGGGGTGGGGTGGGGGATGGTGTGTCTGTGTAACTGTGCGCCAATGTGCACCTGTGCTACCCACTCACTTACACAGAGTGGTGGTAAACTCGGGGGTCTCAGGAGTACTGAACCCCCCTGAGGACATAGAACAAAAGGTGATTGAGATATGACACACAGTTCAACTTACAGATAACTTACTGATTGGAAGTTACAAGTTTGATTCTGTTAAATTCATCTTCTTTATGTTCAGAGATCAATGGAGATTAATTATTTACTTTTAAGAAGAGAAAAACATCTACTTCTAAGGACTAATAATTTAATATACTGTACTATAATGCTGTGCCAGCAATGAATCACCATCACACCTTTACTTGGATTACTTTCTCTCTCCAGCCAAGTTTCCTACATCTGCCTGAAGCTGGTCAAGCAATGATGCATACAAAGTCTGAGCATGTCTGACTTCCACAAACTCATTCCCAAGGTATGGGGTCAAGTACAAGAGTCAAAGGTGAAGTCTGCCCACAGGATTAGATTCCAGTCTGGGGGAATATACTTAAAAATTTGGAGCGAATGTGCATGAGCAGGGGTGGAGTATTTCTGTCCTCCCAGAGCTGATTTTTAAGTGGATTGCTGTAAACTCTCTGGCTATATGCTCTGAACTAAAACAGCATTAGTATATCCCTTTGGATGATTATATCTTGTGGCAGGATTGCAAAAAGGTCGGGGTGCTGTATCACTTTATAGAACAAACCACATGGCTCAGTCTGTGTGACATGAAGTAAATGTTCAGTAATCCACATCTTAATCTTGTGCCGCGCTCAGTGCAGCTTAAAGAAACTGATACTCCTGTGACTACTTTAGCGGCTGATTGTGTTACCTTTACAATTCGGCTTCCCCTCCTTCCTGTTTTGTACCCTTGGAATGCCCGATAAAAGTATCCCCACTGTGACTTTCCACCTGCACAAGAGAGGATATGGTAGTGGTCCAGGGTCAGAATTAATATTCAGCCCCATGAGGGCATCAACATGGGGTTCTGCAACCTAGGTTAAGAGGTTAGGGCAATTAATGAAATAAAAAAAGTTTTTTTTAAAAGAGTGACTCTAACTAAAAATAGCATTAGGTGGCAAAAAAGGATAAACATTTAATATTGTTATAGTAACAAATTATAACATGAATGCTTTTGTTATAGCTGTAAGGAGCTGCTTGCAAAGAAGCCACAGAGAATTACTAGATGGCTCTTTAATTCCATAGTGCTACATTGACTTTATTTTGGTTACCTGCAACTTTAATGTTCCAGATCACTCTCAGCTTTGCTTTTAGTGTTACTAAGCAAGTAGCTGGGGAATGTGGAGCATTTCAGTTGTAGGTAGAAACCAACTAAATGTACGCCAGCATTGCTGCATATGAAAAAAGGCAACTTTGTTGCAAGAAGTTTGCCTCCCAAAATATGATTGCATGTCAGAGCTGCACTGATAGAGATTTTTTTTTTGAAATTCCACTTAGAGGCCTAACAGTCAGTTATTGCAGACTGAAATTAAAAGGGCCTGTCTATTATTGTTGTGGTACACTATGTGGACAACAGTATTGAGTCACCTACATATTACACCTGCAGGAGGTTTTATGACATCCCATACAGAGTTGTCTCCCTGCAGCTATAACAGCTTCAGTTTTTCTAAGAAGGCTTTCTAAAGACCATTTATGAGGTCAGACACTGATGTTGTACAAGTGAGCCTCATCCTAAGGGTGTTCAGTGGGGTTTAGGTCAGTGCTTTGTGCAGGCCAGTTGTGTTCTTTCACATCAAACTCATCCAACCTGCCTTTATGGCCCTTCTCTGTGCACTGGGGCACAAATGCTGGAATGCTGGAACAGAAAACGGCCTTCCAAAAACTGCTCCCACTGGGTCTGTCAGTATATGGCTGAGTTGCTGCGGTTTCTAAATGCTTCCACTTTGCAATAATACCCCTCTCACCGTGGAGGGTTGCGTCAGGAAGGGCATCTGGCGTTAAACCTCTGCCAGTTACCAGTGTTGATTAATTTGCTGTGGCAACCCCTTGGGGAGAATACAAGGGAGCAGCCACCAAAGGTACATAGGAGGAAGACATTTTACAAACTCACTTGTTGCAATAATGGTATCCTATTACAGTTAGCTCTTTAGAATGACCTATCCTTTCACAAATGTCTATAAAGGCAGACTGCATGGCTAGGTGCTTGATTTTATACATCTATGGCAATGGGATTGAATAAAACACCTGAATTCAATGATTAAGAAGTGCGGCCTATTCTTTTATCTGTGTTGAGTATTTCCAATGCACCTTGACAGTTTATTAAATTGTAATTTACGTGTTCTCCGCTAGAAAAACTGGGGGATGAGATCATTTCAAGATTACACCCAGCAAATTTATATTATTTTCAAATTTTATCATTTTATAGGCTATATGAATACATCTAGATAAGCCAACATCAGTTAAGTCAGGCCAGACCCCTTCCACTGGCAGCACAATACCAAATCTAAAAAAGCATTTACCTGCAAGATCATAATATGCCAACTTCTTATGTCAGTTTGACATCTTTTAACAGTTTATCCTGCTAACACTAGATACATTACCAAAAAGAATAAAATCAATTCATTTTTTGTGTTGTGATGTCTAGCACATTTTTGTACTACTTTCTACACAATAACAAGTATTCATATGCAAAGACTGTGGTTATGGTTGTCAGCAGACAGTAACATATTTCTTTTCTTCCTCTAAATTCTGTTTCATTCTGTGCATGGGGAGGCAATTTATCTGTCAAGGCTTCTAAGAGAGGTAGCTCACTTTGCCCCCCTCTGCCCCATTATACTGACAGCAGCCTTATTAGCCACAAGGGAAACCAGCCGCCACATGAATTTGGCCACTGTTCACCTATGGGGCCAGGGCAAGCTTCTTTTACAATAGAGCCAATGATGCTGAGATTTTCTTTTCAGTTATTATTTTATAAATATATTAATTATGACCTGGAGATGACAGTCCAATCAGATTGTCAGGCACCAAGTCATTGCCCCCCACCTCCACTTTGGTGATAAGTTCTCTCAGGTTTCTAGAGCTGTCATCCAGAAGGCCTGGACTTCTTATCAGCTCTGGGCCCATTCTAGGAATAATTTCCTGTGTGTCATAATTAAATGGTGGCTCTCTGATGGCGGGTGACTCCCTTTTTAATGTAGGAACCTCTTGACGCTTGTTTCTGTGGGGATAAGTTTGGGTGGTGCAGAGCCTTGATGGTCTGTGGATATTTAATTTGACCAAACCCCCAAACACTGTTGGCAGGTTTTGAATTTTTACAGCTTTGTGATTCATTTTGCTTGTTCATTATGATTATTAAATTAGCTCTAATTTCAGATATTAACAGTGAATATACTTTTGGCTTCTCCCTTTTGTCCTCCAAAGGGGTCACCACAGCAGATGAATCCATTTATCTAATTTTGCACAGATTTTTACATCAGGTACCCTTCCTGATGCAACCCTCCCATTTTATCTAGGCTTAGTGCCAGGCTAGGAGTACACTGGCTTGTGTCTCCTCCCAACTGTTGACTTCTTGTGTGTAAAAAGTGAATATGTAAACCACTACACTATGGAGGAAACTAGGGTATTAACTAGCAGCAGTTCAAGAATAACATTTCCTCATATTTAGTGGAAGTTTCACAATATACTTTCAGTATATTATTTGGTGGTAAAGTGGTGTATCTGTGTGTTTCATGTTCTCCCTGTTCTTGTATGGGTTTTCTAAAATAGTCCAAAGATGTACATGGTGCGTGAATAAATGGTTGTCTGTGTTAAAATTATGATAGATTATCTGGATTTTTCCCACAGAAATGGAACCCTGACATGGATAATGCTTGATTTATGGTACTGTAGTTGTGTCTATTTGCCTACATAGAGCCAACGTAGTGAGTAACACAACCAACGCAGCAGTGCTAATGTGCAGTCCTCCACAAAAGCAACTACAGTATGCATAGCTCAATGTGTACAATGCTGTGCTTGGAGCAACAGCGGAGTTCCCCATGAATAGGGAGAAGCTACAAAAAACACCAAAAATATTAACATAAAAAGCATGAAAATCAAAGACAGTGGCTGCAGTGGACACTTTTCATTATTTTTAACACATTGTTTTCACTCCAGCTCTTTCTATATTTGGCCTTTGTGCAACTGGCTGAAGGACCAACAGCATAAAGACTTTCCCACAGAGTGGATGTTTGTGACACTGCCCCTTGGTGACAGTAAACAGCTACAACATTTAAACACTACTCTGTAAAGCTGCGTACCAAAGGACCAACATAGTACAGTCAATGAGCCATAAGCTGTTAAGAAAATGGATGGATGGATACTGCGTATTCTCCAGAGCCTTCTCATTTAGATATACAGTAGGAGATACACAGTATATGGTCATTTTTATGTGTGATGTCTTAACTCATAGACAACATTTTGTCCAACTACTTTCATCTCTTTCTCAAAGGAAAACATACAGGAAGTGGAACATTACAAGGTTCTGCATTTGAGAAAGTACTCTGCGTCGAGACTTTATTTACAGAACACAACTTTCAAGAAATTTTGTGTCACTAAAGGGCAGAAATCTTCAGACAAGCCTGGAAAACCAGTATTTAAAAATGTCTGAACAAACATGGCCAGAAGAGGTTAAAGCTTAATCAAATTTTATGGTGTGAAGAACAACTTTATTATTTGACTGACATGTTTTGGTTTGTGGAATTCATCAGGATTATCGTCACACACAGTTACACAGCATACAGCCACCAGACTTTGAACAGTTTCAGAAAAATCAGGGTGGGATATTTTCTGCAATTGCCCTCCCTCATCTATAGCATAAAGCGAGAAATAGCATTACAAATGTACATATTTGCACTCACGCTTATGTGGTTTAGGGAGAGGAGCTACCTGGGTAGTGCATGCAAAAGACAGCACACAGGATTCCTAACTGATAGTATTGAACGCACCAGAATATTAGCTGCATTACTCTTACATTGGTGCAATCTGACATCTGGCCAACTTTGTACTTGGGAGCTGTCAAGTTAAAGACCAAATAAAATCTGATTGCTCTGAACATTTGCTTTTTCACTTGTGTCAATTACAGCGGTGTGAAAAAGTTTTTGCCCCCTTCCTGAGTTTTCATTTTTTTGTATGTTTGTCACAGGTAAATGTTTCAGATCATCAAACAAATTTAAATATTAGACAAAGATAACACAAGTAAACAAAATTCAGTTTCTAAATGAAGGTATTTATTATTAAGGGGGAAAATAATCCAAACCTACAGTACATGACCCTGTGTGAAAAAGCGATTGCCCCCCCGTTAAAACATAAATTAACTGTGGTGTATCACATCGCTGGAAAGCTGAGTTCAATTTCTCTAGCCACACCCAGGCCTGATTACTGCCACACCTGTTCTCAACCAAGAAATCACTTAAATAGGACCTGTTTGACAAAGTGGAGCAGACCAAAGGATCCTTTAAAGTCAGACATCATGCTGCAATCCAAGGAAATTCAGGAACAAATGAGAAACAACATAATTGAGATCTATCCATCTGGAAAAGGTTATAAAGCCATTTTTTAAAGCTAGGGCTCCAGCGAACCACAGTGAGAGCCATTATCCATAAATGGCAAAAACACGGAACAGTGGTGAATCTTCCCAGGAGAGGCCAACCGGCCAAAATTACCCCAAGAGCGCAGCAACGACTCATCCAAGAGGTCACAAAAGACCCCAGGACAACATCCAAAGAACTGCAGGCCTCACTTGCCTCAGTTAAGGTCAGTGTTCATGACTCCACTGTAAGAAAGAGACTGGGCAAAAGTGGCCTGCATGACAGAGTTCCAAGATGAAAACCACTGCTGAGCAAAAGGAACATAAAGGCTCGTCTCAGTTTTGCCAGAAAACATCTTGATGATCTCCAAGACTTTTGGGAAAATA
>VUQH01023299.1:2208-20196 GCA_015106775.1 Etroplus canarensis
GAAATACAAGTCAAAGTAAATTTAGAAAACACTACTTTCTTTTTTTATTTGCATTTTCCATACTGTCCCAACTTTTTCTGATTTGGGGTTGTACATCCATCAATCTTCTCTGTGGTCTTCCTCTTCTCCTCCTGCCTGGCAGCTCCATCTTCAACATTCTTTGTCCAATATATCCACTATCCCTCTTCTGAACATGTCCAAACCATCTCAGCCTGGCCTCTCTGACTTTGTCTCCAAACTTCTCATCCTGGTCACTCCCAGGGAAAATCTCAACATTTTCAATTCTGCCACCTCCAACTCTGCCTCCTGTCTTTTTGTCAGTGCCACCATCTCCAAACCATACATCATGGCAGGCCTCACTACGGTCTTGTAAACCTTCCCTTTCACTCTTGCTGCTATCCTTCTGTCACAAAGCACCCAGACACTTGTCTCCACCCACTCCAACCTGCCTGCACTCTCTTCCTCACCTCTCTTGTGCTCTGTCGATTGCTTTGGATGGTTGGTCACTATCACTGACCACTTCCACAAAAAGCTGTATGTTAAATTTTTAATTGAAAACTATTAATTATAGCCACTTTAACCAAATTTGCAACATTTATGAGCAAGGTAAATGTGACAGTAAGCATTTTTAATTCAATTTGCATACAAATAATTCAGTTTGGCATTTTATTACAGCAGAAAAGATAATATTTTGGTCACCAGTCCATGAAGCCGCAGCAGTTTTTTTTCTCCGTGTTTAGACCATTGCATAACCACCCTGCTTATAGATGCTTCCAGCCACACATTTGGTGCACCATGCTCACTTTCTGTTCATGTTTAGTGAAAAGCAGCTCCTATTTGCTTGTTCAATAAAATCTTTAACTACATGATAAATCCTGCCCTTCAGTTGCATTTCAGCTTGTTATCATGTTTTATGCTTGCTGGTTAGTGCAGCAGATCGCTCCAACCTTCAAAATGTCTGCTTCCCACACTGCATGCAAATTCACAGCACTTTGCAGCACTTACATACCTTTCCTGTCACTATCCATTAGTGTAAGAGCAGTTTAGCCTATAGGTGTGGATACCATAGGATTCATCACTTTATGGCCATCAAACTGTCTGTACAGTTATTATTGTTTATGTCATCTGTTCAGAAACATGATTAAAGATGTGACATAAGTGGAAGGTCAGGACTCTGAAGTCAAGATAAATGACCCTGATGTGTACAGATTCCGTAACGGCTACTAGCTGCCATCACTTGAAATAAATGTTACTGTGTTCTGTAACTTTTAGACTATCAGAGACAGTATGTAAGGGCAATGAGTGTCAGAATATTCTCTCCCACATATCATGTTTTGTTTTTTGTTTTTTTAACCACAGGCCTTGTGTGCAACAGGACTTTTGACAATTATGCGTGTTGGCCCGATGGACTCCCAAACACCACAGTTAGTGTGTCATGCCCATCGTATTTGCCCTGGTACCATAAAGGTAAGACACATGTGAGTTTGTAGACATACCCTGTATTCCAGTCATGTTAATGCCAGTTCACTTAAAATACCCTGCAGAGAAAGACAGCTGTCTATGCTGACTGGACTTCCCAGTAAATCACAGAGGCTCTGTGTGTTTTGTATGTGTGTGTGTAGTTCAGCATGGACTGGTGTATCAGGAATGTGACGCAAATGGCCAGTGGGTAACTACAAAGAATACCAGTGAGTGTGATTCTCATGATCCCAGTTTGGTAAGAAATGTCTTTTTATATTCTTCTTGCTGGAGGGCATTAGACGTATCTAAGTGAAAATAATAAAAACACAAGTTTTGTCTGAGGGTACTCATTCAGAGATCACACATTAGACTATTAGTGTTACTGAAAATAATTTAAAAGAAAATCTAACTCACATATGCTCTGATTTGCAGCAATACTATGGCCATATTTGGATTATGTACACGGTGGGCTATTCCTTATCCCTGGTAGCTTTGGTGTTGGCTCTTGGCATCCTCATATTCTTTAGGTAATGATAATTTAAAGTTGAAATTTTTTTTTTTAATTGGAGTAAATTTTAAGAGAATGCATAGAAAACTACATATGTGAAAATTAGGGATTAAGGTGAAAAAACATGGATTCCCTTGTGTATCATTAATGCTTCTCATTCATTAGGAAACTACATTGCATGAGGAACAACATCCACATGAATCTTTTTGCCTCTTTCATCCTGCGAGCACTGTCTATCCTCATCAAAGACGCTCTGCTGGAGGCCAACCACACAGTGCGGGACCTGAGCAGAGACCAGGAGCAGGGATTCCCCCGTGCTTCTATACCTCCAGTGGAGTTGCTGGTCAACAATGAGGTCAGTGATCTTCAGCTAAAACTACATTATATTGGACAATGCTTGACAGTGCTTAGTAAAGGACTTTACACAGATTGTTAGTGTTGGGAAGGAGACAAGAGTTTCCTAATTTCTGAACTTTCAAAAATTCTCTGTTGTAGTTCCTTAAAAAAAGGAGTAAAAAAGTCCCAAATTTAGGTTCTAATGTTCACAGTATGTCATAAAGGTGCATTTTGAACTTTGCAGTGGGCAATGTTTCTGTTTAATGGATTTTTAGATATATACTATCTTGTAAAAAGGTTTTTGCTCATGAAAGAGATTTTATCATCCACTTTCTTCTTCACTGTATCAAATTGTTTTTAATGTAACAATAGTTACAGATAACCCCAAGGCTCTGAATGATTTGCTTATTTCATTTATTAATCTTATAAGGAATTGCACCAGCACATTACCTCCTTTTCCAATTTGTGCACTGTTCCTTAGGATGTGCAAAACAAAAGGACTGCAAGACTGCACAATCCTGCAAAGTTGAGCCATTTTTAACGCATAAAATTTTACTCAGCAAATGGAAAATGATCTGCATTAAAACATTTTATTCTGTTGATTTGCTGGAAGTACAGTCGTGTGAAATTTTGCACAATATTCTATGCAGTACTCTCTGACTGCTTCCAAAGGAATTTAGAGGGTAAGTAGCAGCCAAGTGGTGCTAATCAGATGCACTCGATTAACTGATCAGCCAGTGTGACTGCATCTATAAAAGCAGAAGTTTTGCAGTTTGTTGTTCTTTCAGCATTCAGGTGTGTGTTACCGTAATGCCACAATCATCCTAGAAGGCAACATCCCAGCAAATTCAGCCCACTGTCACACCGTGCTGTGTTATCGAAACTGCAAAAAGGTCGAGCTACATCTGAGACTCTACAGGCCTCAGTTAGCATGTTAAATGTTAAAGGTTATGACAGTACAATTAGAACAAGACTGAATGAATATGACTTGTTTGGAAGGGTTCCCAGGAGAAAGCCTCTTCTCTCTAAAAAGAATATGGTAGCACAGCTTAGGTTTGCAAAGTTGCAAGTTCCACAAGACTTCTGGAACAATGTCCTCTGGACAGACAAGACCAAAGTGGAGATTTTTGGCCATAATGATCAGCACCATGTTTGGGGAAAACCAAACACAGCATACTGGCATGAAAACCTCATGCCAGCTGTCAAACATGGTGATGGAGGGGTAATGATTTGGGCTTGTCTATTGTTATAGTACCCGTTGTTTTTGCTTGATTCCCGTTTTGATATCTTCGTCAACATATTCAAGGCTGAGGTTCCATTTAGGTTTTTTCTCTTTTTTCCACTGTTTTAAGATTTGATTTTGGTGTTTAATTTATTTTCCAGATTCCTGTTTTGGGTCCTTTATTTTTCTAGTATATTTTGAGTCTTAGTTTTGGTAATGTTGAATCTCTTGTTGTTTTTGCTTTATGGTTTCTGGTGATGAGTTTAGTTTTGTGATATCTCGTGTTTTGATTCTTGTCTATCATAGTTATGTATAATTAGTTTTTAGTTTCCCTGGTGTTTCTGTTTGTGCTTCCCTCTGTCTCATTTCCATATTTATGCTTTGGTCCCTCCGTGCTCCCTTGTCTATGTCATTAAGTGTTAGTTTTCATGACTGTCATGGGTTTTTTGGTTATTTCCTGTTTTCCTTTGAGGGCTATTTTGTTTTGGGTCAGTTTTGCTTCCTGGCTGGTTTACCTTGATCTTTGACTTTCATCTGTTGTTAATTGTATTCAGCTGTGTTCCTGCCCCTTGTGGTTCTTAAAAGTGATCAGTCATCTGTCAATTTGGTCAGTCTGGCATGTGTCATTTTAGTATATATTCCTGCTGTATTTCTGTTTCTGGACTTGTGTTTTTGACTTTGGTTTTTCGTGGGACTTATGACAAAAGTATTGGGCCACCCTTCTTAATCATTGATCACTGATGTGTCCCATTGCCACAGGTGTATAAAATCAAGCACCTAGAAGCACTCACTGAATTTGAGACTGATGCTGTAATAAGATGTCATCATTGCAACAAGTCACTTAGTAAAAACCATTTTGAAACCACTGCAACTCTACCACAAAGTGACAGACCAAGTAAAGTTACAAAGTGGGGCTGCTGAGTGCTGAGGCACATCATGTAAAAGTTACCACTGCTCTGCTGACTCAATAACTGCAGAGTTCCAGACCACCTCTGGCATTAACATAAGCAGAAAAACTGTGCCTGGGGATAGCTGCATGTAAGTCTTACATCACCAAACACAATGCCAAGTGTTCGCTGAAGTGGTGGAAAGCACGCCACTGCTGGAGCAATGGAAACGTGTTCTGTGGAGTGACTGATCACTGTTCTCTATGTGGCAGCACAATGGATGAGTGTGTTTGACAAAAGCCAACTGTAAAGTTTCATGATGGATTATGCTAAGATTTCCCAAGAGTAGAAATAAGACACCCCCCCTCTATTTCCAGTGAAAGGAAATCTTAATGCTTAAGCTTACAAAGACATTTTGGACAACTGGACAATTCTTCCAGGGACCAGTTTCGGGGAAGGCTTTTTTCTGTTCTACAATCACTGTGTCCCTGTGCACAAAGCAAGGCCCATAGAGACATGGTTGGATGAGTTTGGTGTGGAAGAACTTGACTGTCTAACACAGAGCCCTGACCTCAACCCTATCAAACACCTTTGGTGTGAACTAGAACAGAAATTGGGAGCCAGGCCCTTTCCTCCAGCCTCAGTGTCAGACCTCACAAATGCTATTCTATCCAAAATCTTGTAGAAAGCTTTCCCACAGGAACTGAAACCATTATAGCTGCAAAAGGGGCACCAATCCCGTATTGATGCATATGGAGTTAAAATGGGATGTGATAAAAGCTCCTGTGGGTGTCCCAGTACTTTTGTTGATATAGCGTATATTTTTATGAACTTGGATATCAGTCACTGAAGCTCACCTCCTGCGTCCTGTGTTAAGGTCCTCCTAATCTACTAATCATTTCAGCATATAATAAAATAACACAAAGCTATAAAACCGCATTGGATCTATCGAAGATTAAACATGGCCAGAATATGACAGGATAATGTGAATACATTTTTAAAAAATTATCTCAGTAATCTGAAAGGGTAACAGCCACAAAGATAACTGTAGAACAATCATACATGAAAGGAGGACAACATTTGCGTTGCGCTGGGTGCCACAGCTGCTGAGATTGGGTTCAGAATTGCTGCTGTTTTAAAATCTGGTTGCTGTAGGCACAAAGCCTGAATCTCAGCGGCAGAAGGAGCTCCCATCTGCTGCAACGCTGATGTCACCATTCACATCAGCAAAATAATGTGTAATGAGACTCTGCTTGATAGTTTTAAATTTGTGATATTAACCATGTTTTGCAGACAACGATCAGCTGTCGCGTTGCTGTGATCATGATGCAGTACAGTATCATGGCGAACAGCTACTGGCTGCTGGTGGAAGGCATCTACCTCCACAACCTTCTGGTCATCACTGTGTTTACAGAGAGGAACTACTTCAAAATTTACCTGTGCATTGGCTGGGGTGAGATGGCTTGTTTTGTCTCTCTGACTGTGTTTGTGTGAAACCACAGGCCAGGGGATCCATGTTAATTATGTGCTAGTTGATACTTAATTTGGTTCCACGCAAAAAGTAAGAGCAGATAAATGTGAAACATAACACAGCAGTACTAAATGGCTGCTCTGCATTTAGACAGCTCTCATTTTTTCCACAGGTACCCCATTAATATTCCTTGTGCCATGGGTGACAGTTAAATACCTGTATGAAAATCAAGAGTAAGTTTTCACTGCGTTTTTCCCCTCTTTTCCACTTCCCTGTACTCCAGGTTGTGTAACAGGTGTGAAAACCTTCCAAACTGTTGAAATTTTAACTTGTGGCCGATACACTGGAATACTGTATGTCAGGAAATGTATTAAGATGGTCTTTGTAGTTTGGTAGTTTGTGGTTGATTTAACACATAATTAGTACGTGAAGGACTGACTGCAATTAAACTTTTCACACAGACATATTCATAGGACTGTGACTATGGTTCAACAGCTGTGTTTACATGTTCTTAATATTTCATTTTCACATTCAGCAGCACCCAAATATTCTGCAAAGCAAAGCAGTATATGGGGTGGCTCTGAGGCCACACTTTGCAAATGCAAAAACACTGTGTTGTTATGAAAAGTCCTAAAAACCCACTGTGGGTCAAGGGAATGGAAGAGCTTTCTGCTTTAGGAGCACATGCAAAACAGCATAATAATTTGTGTTACAGAGTGAGTGATGTCCAAAAGCATGTGAGGTGTTTTTAGTAGAGCACAGGAAATATTTCATCTTATCTCTGACTGATATTTAATTCAGTGCTTTTCTTTTTCAGGTGCTGGGAGCAAAATATAGACATGAATTACTGGTGGATAATCCGCTCCCCAATACTGCTCGCTGTTGTGGTAATTTCCTCTTCCTCCTTCTTTTTATGCTTCTCTGCCCCTCCTTTCACATATTGTAAGAGTGTTTCTTAAACTGTTTTTACATTTTTAGAATTTCTGCATGCAAAATGTACTGACAAAAAAGCATTTCTGCCTTAAAATCCTGTATGTGTTACTGTCAGTCTTGCATTTTCAGCTGTTTTCCCTCACTCATGAACTTTACATTATTAAACATACCTCATTTATTCATCAAGTGTAAAAGGCAAGATGTGCTTCATGTCCAACATCTGTGAAGCACGTTGAGAGTCAGCGATTTCCAGATTAAATAAAATTAACACGTGCATTATGACCACCTCCGCAGTTCCTCTATCCATCCTGTGACCAGGCCTGTTAAGGTGTGTTCCTCTAAGGTCACTTCTAGTCCAATTTGTCATGGCTCTTAAGTGAGGCCAGACATCCTGGCACTTTCCCTGCATTTATCGTCCTGCTAAGAGACCTGTATCCCACAGGAATTCCTGTGTTTGAGTTGTAGGAATGGGAAGGCTGGCCCCCATTTCACTCTTTCCCTCTTTATCTTGATCCCATTGCTCTCAAGCTGCATAGCAGAGTAGAAACCTACACTCTATTTACTTACACATTGCGTTTCATCTTGTGAGTGACAGAGATTGTCCCTGCAAGAGCATGTGATGTTGATATTTTGACAATTACTGCAACTTTATTCAAGTCTGGGCGAATGTGGAAACACATTTCCATTTACATACTGTAGATAATATGCAGTGTATACTATATAGTTTGTGTATGCAATTCTTATTTTGTGTTTATTTTTATTTAAACAATTCTCAATTTATGACAGCTATGATTAAGAGCATTTACTGATGAACAACATTACACAGTTTCATTCACGATTAAATTATCATACTGGGCTGTTGATATGAAAAACCTTGACAGAAATTAAATGTACAAAATCGGTCTAAGCACCACAAATTACCCCCAAAAAATTATTTGAAAATATTAAAGGTCACATCATAAGTGATTTACATCTGGAGAACACCCACTGTTTTTAAAATGCCAGTTGTTACGAAAGGGTTGCCTAATAATGCGCTTCTGTTTCTAAAAATGCTAGAAACACTTTTACTAGATGCCCAGTTAGTGGTATTAAAGCAGGTTTTATCTGCTGATCTTGTGTGATATTTATAGCTGAAATTCACTCCAGTTTCCACCATTAAACTGCTTTCTGCATTCATTTCATATACTTTCTTATTTCTGGGCCTTTTGTGTAGGAGAATAAGTTAGGATAGGGAGCTAAGTTTTGTAATCTTACACGGAAGAATTTCCAATACATGCGTTCAAGGAAAATTATTACCATTAACCCTTGAACCTCTGCCTTTCACAGATCAACTTCCTTATCTTTATCCATATCATCAAAATTCTTGTGTCAAAACTTCGAGCGCACCAAATGAGATACACAGACTATAAATTCAGGTGAGTGGAAATGTTATGTTCCTACTGACATTTGTTTTGGGGTTTTCTTTCTCTCTGCTTAGTCTGTGTTTTCTGTCTCTCCTCTCCTCTATCTCAGGTTGGCTAAATCAACTCTAACCTTGATCCCGCTCCTGGGGATCCATCAGGTGGTCTTTATCTTCATAACAGATGAGTCCACCAAGGGCACCATTGGCTTGCGCCTCACCAAGCTCTTCACTGACCTGTTCTTCTCCTCCTTCCAGGTTGGCATTGATTTAAAGGAATGCCAGCTGTGAACTATCATATGTTTATTTTTCCCCCAACACCATTTTTGAATAATCTCATTAATCACTTTAAGAAGAATGTAGTGGCTTGTGGCTCAGAGGGCAGTGAATTAAGGGATCTGTGGTTCCAGTGGCAGCTATTGATAGAGCTTTACATGGTGTCCTTGTGGGAGACAAAATGAAAAAAGAAAAAATATATAAAGTACGTTCTCACCCCAAGCTACCAAGTGGTGTGATCGAGGCTGGACCCAAATGCAGACTGCAAAAGACGAGCCTTTATTTAGACTGTGAAAAAACTTCAAAGATAACTCTGGGTTTTCGGTACTGCAAAGACGGTTCATTCTCACTACGATAACTTATGCCATAGACAAGTGTCCCCTGTAGTGCAGTGGTTTGCACATTTGCCTTACAAGTGAAAGGTCCCTGGTTCAATTCCAGGTGGGGACACAAGCTCCTCTCACCATGGGGGGGTTGCGTCAAGAAAGGCATCTGGTGTAAAACCTCTGCCTAATTACTGATGCGGATTAATGCCTTGGTGGAGAGTACAAGGGAGCAGCTGAAGATACAACTTATGCTGCAGATCTAACCTGCTCTGGAGCAAGTTAAATTAGAGATCAACAGGTTCGGTCACATCTATGGAAAATAGTGTCACCAATCCTGAAATCCTCAGATCTTGCGGATAGTAAGTGTATCTGAAGTCTTGTATTTTTTTAAGGCATCTAAAGTCTTTGTCTTTCCATGATGATGATCTGAGATGTAACGTTTTTTCTTAAATTGACTCCCCCTTTGTTTTATATGCATTAATATACAATCCAAAAACAGGGCATCTATTCATAGTTATTCAACTTAAATCAAATTAGTTTAGTCTAATTAGCATTATTCTAAAATTATATTTAAACATTAAATACCACCAGGGCTGTAGCTGAAGCGATAAAATTAAAAATGTCTCACACACGCATCAAAATGTTAACATAATGAAATTAAAATCATAAACTGTCAGATTCCCCTGTATCTTAATGGCAGAGCTGTGATACTAAACACAGTCAGTATTTTGCCAACTTTCCTTACTGGCTTCAAGTTGGCAAAACTTTATTGATAAAGTTGATCTTTTCCAGTGCTTGGATTGCACACACATTCATACATCTCTTTTCTTGTTACAAACACTCATATATTGTCTGCAGCAGCTTGATTTCAGTCTGTATTTTGTTTAACATCTTCACATTTTTCCTATATTTTAGTTTTATCTCCCTTTGTGAAAATCAGCCTCTCTGCTACCAGTATACTTGCATGTTTGTGACTGTTCAGGTCCAATGCCACTCCTTTCATGTGAATGTGCTCATAGTTAGATTGGGAACCCTGAGTTGACTTATTGAATTGATAACCATCTTTGTGTGACCGCTTATCCTGATCGCCAGTGCTAGGTTAAGTGTAGCCAGATAACAGAACGATATCCTGGACATGCTGAACTTGCTTCATAGTAGAAGGCGAACCAGAAGTTCACAAAGAGGGAAACACAGGGAAACCAACAGACCCTTTGGCAATAGACAAAGGGAAGACAGGAGTATTCGTTGACTGATTAGCCAGCAGAAGACAGGTGGAGTGCGAGGAACAAATTAAAACAAATAACACAGGTGAATGCAATAAGGGAATCAGGGAAGACAGACAGGAAAAACTAACACAGATAAACGGGTAAACATTAATCCAAAAGACACATACTAACCATGAAGACAAGAACACTGACCTTAAGCATAAAAAACAGAGACAAGGGAACCAACGTTCCCTCTAAGCGGCGCGTTTGCACAATTCCGCACTGCTCCCGCATCCTCCGTGCACAGCAAATCTACAGTGTGCAGTGCACATGTGCGCAGCTTAGAGGGAGCATTGGGGAACACTAGAGGACAAAGACGTGATCACAGGAAGATGAGATAGAGCAACAGATGGGGAAAGACTGAGCGAATGTAAGTTCCAACTAAAAGAAACAAGACATCAACCAAAATGCAGGATGTAAAAATGAAACTCATCACTGGCAAAATTATAAGGCAAACAGGAAAGAAACAGGAAATACTCAAATAAATCTCACAAAATAAAGCTTGCAATTTAATAAAAAAAAAAAAAGTAAAACCCAAATTTAGAAATTATGCAAACCTGAATATATTCATAAGAAATTCAAAACCCAAGAACAACAAAAAACATACAACCATTACACTGAGTAAAGTTTATGGTATACAATATAACTACAGCAACTCCAAGACTGGATGCCAAGATTTAACGGTAAAGAGAGGCAAAGCCCACATACAGAGGCAGCTAGGGTGGCAGTTGCTTAAGTCATAGGTTTCTAAATCAGGAGGTCATGGTTCATGCCCAGTTTCATTTTGTTTTTCGCTTTCTGATTTGTTTAATTATCACTTATTGTTTGGTTAGGTTTCAGCACCAAAACAGTGAGGTTTTTTTTTTAAAGTTTTGATTTGAGTTAAAATTTAACACTTAACAACACTTCATCTTCTGAACCGCTCAACCTGAGCTGTCTTTCTGTACTCATTTCTAGCCCTGTTCATCCTGATCACTCCCAGTGAAAATCTCAACATCTTCAATTCTGCCACCTCCAGCTCTGCCTCCTCCTCGTGTCATTTTGTCATTGAAACCGTTTCCAAACCATACATCATGGCAGGTCTCACTGTTGTGTAAACATTCCCTTTCACTCCTAATTTGAGTTAACATTTAACACTTAACAATATTTTCCATGCAGAATGCTTAAACACTTAAGGGTACCCAGTGCCTGTGATGGGCTGGTGACCTGTCCAAGGTGTACCTTGTTTCTCATAATAATGACTGCTGGGATAGGCTCCAGCCTCCCACAACTCTGAATTTGATAAGCAGCAGAAAATGGATGGATGGCTAGTACCCAGTGCCTGTGATGGACTGATGACCTGTCCAGGATGTATCTCCCTTCTCATGCTATGACGGGTGGGATAGGCTCCCACCCCCTATCCCCTGCGACCCTGAATTGGATAAGCAGCAGAAATAGATGGATGGTACTCTGTGCATTTAAATGTGACACCAGGGATTCCTGAGCAAGCGCCATTATGTGCTTAGATGGGAGCAAGAGCTGTCTTACCACTGCCATAACCTGGTTCATCACAGCACTGATGCCAAAGGACACTTTGCCAACTGTCTCAGACTACAGTGGTTTTTTAGAAGCTGCCTTGGGAAAGAGAATGGGTTGACATACCATGTGTTTGTGTGGAGGGATGTGAGAAATGAGGGACACACTGTAGCAATGAAGCTGAAACAGGAAGTTCATGGTTATTTCATAATTAAATCCAAATCTCAAAATGTATGTTGTATTGAATTAACAGTAAAATGCCAAAAGTTCATCTTGTCTGAGTGTTGTTCTCTGCATCTTTGAATTTTTCTTCCGGAAGATGGTTGAGATTTGCTATATTTACTTATGTCAGAAGGGATTACATTAACACGCTATGAGCACTGCTAAATGACTTTGTCACACTGTAATATAATTACAGTGACCTTTAGGCATTGAGAACAGAGATGACAGATGACCAGCAGAGAGAGTGAAAGAGAGGAAGATGCAAAGAGAATTTGAAAGTCAAAAGACTAGGCAAGTGCAGTTGTGGGACTTACATCTTAAGACAGATGTTACTCAGTGGCACATGTGGTTTATTTTTAAAACAGCAAAATTGCACTTCCTCCCTGGAGTCTAGTGATGAACACACTGGAATATATTCAAGTGCTTTGTTTTCATCGCTTCAAACACTACATTTTCAAGTAAAATGTCAGCAAATGTATTAGGTTAAATGAGTTATTGAAAAGATTTATTCAGTACTGGTTGTCTTCACAGGGTCTCCTGGTGGCCATCTTGTACTGCTTTGTGAACAAAGAAGTAAGTCACCTCAAATACATGAGAAAAACTACCAACTACAGATTTTCTACAGATTGCTAGCGTTGTCTTTTGTCTCTGTTATTTCAGGTGCAGTCTGAGATCCTGAAGAAGTGGAAGCGTTGGAAGCTAGGGAGGAACATTGAGGAGGAATATCGACACACCTACAGCAATACCCCCAACACAAAGACAGGCAGCCTGTTGAATCACGTCCCTCGATTGCCTCACCTCCCAGACATTGCTAAAACCTCTGCCCCAGTCTGTAACCCTGAAGAGAGACACATGCTTGTTGCTGGCTGTCACAATGGTATGGTCCACAGTAAGGAGCCAGACAAGTGCGGCTCACTGCTGCACAAGGGAACCATCAGCAACTGCACCCTAGTGGAGGATATCAGCATTGGAGACAAGTTGCAATGTTATGAGGTGCAGAGAGAGAACATGGAGAGCCACATGTGAAAGCTACTGGAACCTTGGAAAAGAAAGTTGGATGGCTTTGAGCTCACAGCTTGCTCTGACAGACTGACCTACTCAGCTGTAAAGGGCTGGGTCAATAGAGTCATTTTTCAGGTCAGCCCTCAGAGATGTGTGTCATTGGGGACATAACAGCCATCTTTGCAGTCTGAGAATGGAGATCAATATGGCAGACATTCACAATGAGATTTCGATTGCGCTTCAAGTCTTGTGAACGGATTATTTTAGATGTTTTTCAGACAGCATATGAAGCAGCTGCATGTTGAACAATTCAACAACAGCATCTCAAAGCAGTTAAGCCATGGAAAATAATACAAAAATACTCCTGAAACCTCAAATAACAACAAAAGTAACAACTAAAAAAGTCACAGGGTCCTTGCTTAAACCTTTGCTTTAATTCATGCTGACTTTCAAATTTGTGGTACTAAAGTGGGTATCGATCTGATTACACAGAAAAACGACCAAACAAATTACATAGAATTAGATGGTGGGGACAGGGGAATCCTTTTTTATATGTTTTGCTCTGATATCTGTAAATGGTTTTTCTGTCTATAGTGATTTTGATGACAATATGTGGAAAAAGAAACATTCTGTTGATTATACCTCAAACAGTAAGGTGACCACAGTGTTGTTCAAGTGACCTCATACAGGCCACATGGGAAATTGGCAGCTGCTTTCCCCAGATCCTTCTTGTCTTGCATATAGACATTAAAGGAGGCCAAGAGATAGCATAAGATGAATTATAAATAAGCTAAAATGATCATCACTTGACTTTCTTTTTATATACTTTAGATTAAAATAAATTTTTTATATTAGTTGAATACTGCTGATTGTTGTAGTTGCAGCTGTTTAAATGTGCCAGGTGTGTTCTTGAGGTAAAAGCTGAATTTCTGTGCCACTAAATGCATTTTTTTCTCCCCTTTGCCATCAAGATGATGTCTGACTCACATGGCTTGGTGAACTTCTGTACAGTATCCCACTCAGTCTCTGCATATGGGGGAGCTCTTAAATCAAGGGGAAAAAATACTGTATGACATGTAAACCCACTTATGCCTAAAGTATGACTCCAGCATCATGGCTTAAAATTATATGTCACCTCTGGCATAAGGACGGACTTGGGATGTCATGCGTGAAGATTGCATTGATTCTGTGAGCTTCAGTTATGAGTTGTGTGACTCATTCACTCTACAGTGCCATCATATCTGACATAAAGTCAGATTCTGCTAATGACTGCATTCACCCAGTTACTGTAAAGAAAGAGTTTAACATGCAGCCTTACCCTGTGTCTGCTGTGGCTGTGGCTGTGGACACTTCGAACAAAACGCTGCACCACAAAAAACTGAACAAAACCTCTTTGGTAAGCTTACCAATCGCAAACAAAGCTTATCAGGCAGTGATACATTTGTGTCTGACTTCATTTATTTTCAATGAAGGAAAGCCTCCTGCAGAACAGAAAAAACAGATGATATGAATTGTTAAAATGTTTTGCCAGAACTAACTGAACATGACTTTGTATGTATCTATTTGCACAATGTTAATTTATAATTGGTAAATACTCATATATATATATATGTATGTGTGTGTGTGTGTGTGTGTGTGTGTGTGTGTGTGTGTGTGTGTGTATGTGTGTGTGTGTGTGTGTGTGTGTGTGTGTATGTGTGTATGTATGTATGTATGTGTGTGTGTGTGTGTGTGTGTGTGTGTGTGTGTGTGTGTGTTTATATAGGTGATTTTATTTGATTGCAGTCAATACTTTTTGTGCATCTCTTTAAGTGAGTTTGTACATTTTCAGGGTGTGAATGTGATTCAGTATTCCAGATTTGTGGATGTGGGATGAATAATGGGCTCCTGCCAGAGGGTTGATAGAAACCAGTGCAACTGGCTTGCAACAGAGCACAGAGGTCAGAGGTTATTATGAGTCAGTCTCCTTCTAGCATATACAGTATAACACCACAGGACATTCCCAGACATCATGCCTGTATAAGGCACAAAGAAAACATAGCTCTGTTTTATCATGGAAACTACTCTATATGATTCTTCAGTGTCATTTTGTAGCTTAGAGCAAATTAGAGCACAGCGGCAACATGTTTGTCATTCAGATAAATGCTCTGTGCATTACACCTCAGTCAGTTCCTGCTGTTGGGGTGGGAAAAAATTGCAGACTGAGGTTATTTTTCATCAACATCTGCGAGGGTTGTAATAGCACAGGTAGACGGCCAGTATTTGCTGGGAGTACATCAGGACTGGTTCTGCTGCTGCCCAGAAATGACTTTGCAGTGTTTTTTTTGTTTTGCGGACATTTCATAAGGTAATAAAAGAATGTTGTACTCACTGATGAAAATAGGATTCAGTAGAACTATATGTTATTTTTGTTTCAAACTCATACATGTATTTTAAGCTGTGACCATAACCATGTTTGTATTTGAAGCTAGCAGCTTGGGTCACTCCCTTTCCTGGACCAAAGTGGTTCTGTCTGAATGTATTCTTTGAAAGGCTCAATTCAGTATGCTCCTTTTTCTTCTTCACTTAAAGGTGGTTATGTACAGTATATTTGGTGTGAAGAATCAATCAGTATAAACCGACTGTGTCCAGGTGTATACAGTTCATCATATATTGTCTGCTTTGTGCAAATGGTAAAAGAATAAATAACAATATATGTGAAAGATAATTTTAACTTGTAGTGGCTTTTGTATTGGTAAACATTCATGACATTACAATAAAAAGGAGGAAGCATGTGCAGAGTGACTCTTGTTTTGTCGGTGATGTCAGCTGCTTTAGCAAACTCTTCCAGCTGAATGCCATGTTGACCTGTTAAAGAGGTGAGTATTGATTCTACCCTCAGGGTCAGGTGCTGCTCGTTTATGGCACATTGTTCCTATTATGGCTAAGACTGTATAGTTTTGCTTATGCTGCTCTGTTTCAGCTCACCAGGATCTCCTCTTTTTCAGTACACTGGTTGAAGCAGGTTTGAATGGTTTCTGAAAGCAGTTTCCCTAACATCTTTTTGGGAATAAAGAGGATGTAACTTACCAGAACCTTTGCCAACTACTTCAGTGATCAGCAGAGAGAGACTGCATGATAATGTCCTGTTATTCCCGTTTTTACTGTAGCTCATCTGGTCAAAGGACCGATGAACTAATGGCATGACGAGGTTGTCTGTTCTCCATCCGTCCGTCCACAGTTACTATTGCTACTTCTCCTACAGTGTTGGTCAGATTCTAGTGAAACCTGCACATAATGATCACTTAATGGGTCTTTGATACACACACGCACAGACACAAAATGCCAGCCCATAATATTAATGTGTTAATAATGTAAATTTAAAAAGCCTTTATGTTACAGAATTAGAATTCCTCTAAATTCTTTTAATTGTTCTTTTTAGCCATAGCGTTCACTATTCATTGTTGTATTTACATTTCATTATAACAGAGACAGATAATGTAACAGTTCCAATAGAGAGTATTAAACTTTTGTGTTGAGGAGGCGGGTGCTCATTCATGCAACCCGCCTCCTCCCCTTTTCCCTCATCCTGGGCAGTCAGATAATCAGCCAAGTCTCCGCCTGCTTGATATTTACTACAAACACCAGTGTCTAGACTCCAGAAAGTTCCTGTCCTACCTCCTACTATTGTTAGACTCTTTTCTGCCTGTAATTTATTACTCAAATTCTGTACATCAATAAATCAAGCTAAATTCTTTCAAATGATCTTTCCTCACTGAAGGAATATTCCTCTCCTTCATCAGCAGATGCCTTTTTTTAAAAGCATCATACATTAAAATGATTTATGATGCCTTTGGGTTAGTGTGACCTATTTTAAAGGATTGGCAATTACTTGTTATTGAATAAATAATTTATTTGTGAAACAATTTTAGCAGAGTTGAGATCCCAAATGCGGGACACAAATCCAAGAACTTCATTCTCGTAAAGATGGTCAAATGCAGATGATCAGTGAATGAAGGCAAACAATGCAGGAGGAAATGAGAGACTAAAAACAAAAAGGGGTTAAAGGTCTAACATGAGGTGTGAACATGAAAAAAGGTAAATGCAAACTAGAACCGAATGAACATGAGAAGAACTCACTAGAAATTTGCTAGAATGGAAGACTTAGAAGAAACAAGACAATGCTGCAACTGAGGAGTTCTACAGTTGAAGTACACTTACTAGGTAGCTGATTGGGAAAAAGAGGTGCAGAAAAATGGTAGGAAAACACAAGCAGTGACAGATACAAAAGGTAAGTAAATGAAAATAATGAGAAGTAGCTCAAACAAAGACCCCAAAACATTGCATTATGCAGTGGTCGTATTCCTTTTTTTACCTTTCTGCCCAGAGTTTCTGCAGAAGAGATTTCTTGGTTGCTTCATCAGCAATTTGTGGTAAATATAAGAAACTTGAACTCTAATGTAGTGCATTAAACCCTGACTAAAAACAAATATAGAATCTTTAGTATAGTTAGCATAACTCTGACATGTTTCTGCTTAAAGACCTAATTATGTGTAGTAAGATGGTTAATATGGTCCCTACAAGAAAAGAACACTGCAGTTTATTTATAGAACCTGATGTTTAAGTATAAGAAAATTGAACGAGGTGGATTTAACATCCTCTAGTCTCTGTGCACAAGGACTAAATATAGTAGGGGGTAGGTCAATAGGTGTAGTGTTTGTCTTTTCTCCCTGAGGCCTGGGAACTGGGCTTGTGTCCTGATGTGTGCAAACAGATTATCTGTGACTGGACCATAAAGCCAGTGAGTTATTTTCCACCCTAAGCTCTCTGACGGGCATCTCATGCTATCCACACTTCTCAGGACTGTCAGTGTGTCACAGCTGTAGAGACTACAGGGTGCAGAAGGTGCGCATTTGTGAATGAAGATTTAACATTTACATATCTTAACAAGTAGCCCTGCTTGAGAACAGGACATGCAAATTTATGAGTGAATTGTGACATGTGTTTTGGGCCTTATTTAGATCACAAGGTAATAAAAATGACTGACTTTCATCAGGTAACGGTATCATAAGTGACATATTGCTGCTATATTGGTTAATATCAAGAGATTCAAGAGATTCAAGAGCTTTATTGTCATTTCGACTACATATAGCTGGTGCAGAACATAGTGAAATGAAATAATGTTT
>VUQH01023300.1:0-21033 GCA_015106775.1 Etroplus canarensis
CATTTTAGATTCTTCAAAATAGCCACCCTTTGCTTTGATTACTGCTTTGCACACTTTTGGGAGAAGGTGTGTCCAAACTATTGACTGATAGTGTACATATAACTAATTATAGAACATAGGTACACGTGCTATTGCTGGAAAAACTTGTCAAAAACAAAATAAATCCAAAGACAGTATCCAAAGGCAGAATTAAAATTAAGGTTTAAAATAATAAAAATCTTCAGGATTATAAAATCGATAAATTATTTATAAAATCATCATAAAATATGGTATATCTTTCTCAGAGGTCATTAGACTCCTTTAAAAATTGTAAGTAAAAAATACTTGCAATTTACAGTGGATACAAGCCAAACTGGCAGAATAAAGCTTATTACAGACAATAAACAAAATCACAATGACATAAAAGGGAAAAATAAAACCATGCAGAAGGAATCAATTCTCAAAGAACACTGTTCCGCATCTGCTGTACAGAGATGCGCATCTGCGGTGATTCTTTGTAGGCCTCTTTCAGAAACTGTCACAGTGACCTCAGTGCTACAGATGGTTTGTGGGTAAATAGAAGATTCTAGCAATATTTATTCAGTCAAGGCTTTATGCTCCAGTGTGATAATGTAACACCGTCTGACACTTAACTCTACTCACTATCTTTGCCCAGGAGACATGCTATCCTAAAGCGTCTGCGGTTCCATCATGTGAATCTTAATCAGATACTTAGCCAGTAGAGCAGGTTTTTACTCTCCCTGGTGAGAGTATCAACACATGGCCATCAGGCACAATTCACAGCCGCAAAGTGGCTATTTATTTTCAGCTCAGCATTACTTGACAAATAATTACTCAGTCTATTCAATTAAGTCGTGGAACTCACACAAATGGCCACAACATCCCAGTGTAGCACTGAAACATTATTCCACGTTTTACAACTTGGTCTCATGAATAAAAAGGCACACACATGCCAGGTGCTTTGATGCCTAGGGAGTGAGGGGACAAGGTGATGGCAAGCAGAAATCATTAAGTCCGAACTATTTCATCCAGAGAAAAACAGCCCTGTTGCCGGTGGAGCAGATGCACACAGTAATCTGGGATGAAAGGACATGGTGTTTTCCCGGCTGCAGAAGAAAAACTGTATTTACAAGGTGATGTGGGTGTAGAAGGAAAGAGTCTGCATGCTGGTAGTGTAATATGGACTACAGCCTGGAAGCCTACCATAGACCAAATTTGCCAGTGTTGTATAATGTATTTTTAATTTCTATTATTTAAATTATTAATTGGAAATAAAGGCTCCCAAAATAAATGTATCTGAGCCCTGCCAACTTTGAAGTATTTCCATGTGGAATCCACAGATCCACTTAGTGATTAAAACAGCTGGATTGGTATCTGTGATAATGGACTAATCAATACAGTATAATCAATGCATCAATGAAGCCAGTGACAAAGGGTTATCAGAGGCATCTGATCCTAGTTTCGCATTTAATTGCAGTCACTTGCCTGTCAGCTTCCATCTCTCTCTTTTTCCATGTAAGGTTTAACATTTGGTTAGAAGCTGCTGGAATTTGTCAATTAACTTTATCTTGACTTCACCTGTTCTTTGTCTGCTTCAGATCAGTGCAGTAAAATAGATACAGACATGGTTAAACAGAAAGCAAACTGTACATGACAGCAAAACATACTTCAGATTGTCAAAACATCATTTGTGTTATGTTTTAATTGAATAATAAATACCACTTCAGTAAAGTAATGTGTATTTATTATATTTTGTTTTACACATTTATGAAACAATGCTCAAATCAAGCTGGATGTTATCTTAAAGGAGAATGATCCTCATTTCCTTCCTCTCAGTGAATAGCACAGTTTGATATTGTAACAATGGTATTAGACTGATACTCAATGTTAACTGATTCCACAAATCAAGGTGTCCATATCGGTATCAGGACTGAAAATGTTGGATTGGTTCATCCCTAAATTGGACAAAGATTTCTGAGGAAAAAATGAATACATGTAATATACACAAATCTGAATCAGGACAGAACCAATTCAGTATGATGAGAATTTATTTTCCAAAATAAACAAAGCCAAATGAACTCTAACATCCTGTACGTGTATTCACAAACCACACTGCATGGTCATGGCAAGGGAGATGCACACACAATTGCAATTTAAGAAATCATTTATTTAAATTAAAGGAAGCATAAGAAAGAAATTAAACTAACAATGGTGCATACAGTTGATTCTATCAGTAGTGGTGAATGAGTGCAGAAAGAGATGGTGAATACAATTTTTTATAATGCAAGTAAATAAAGTAAACAACAACCAAAATCCAGATAGGTGTCTCAGGGAGGAGAACCACCCAGCAACTGGACACCAGTATACTGGGCCCAGGTGTTGCCAGTATTGCTAAATATTGACATACCATGCCTACACCCCAAAGCCTGCAGAAAGGAGCTGCCATACAGACAGGCATACAGTAAAGTACAAGAACCTTAACATTGTACTGTAGAGCACCAGAATAAACTCACTTTAATCCCACTGTTTATTGTTCCATTTGTCTGTTCTTCTATATTTGCAGTGTAAGCTTTAGAAAAGGAAAGTGTAAAGCAGCAACCATATAACAGTACTGATATAATATTGGACAGTCAAAGAGATCAAACTGAGCACTTTTACATTTGATACTTATATACATGTTTGAGAAAATATTCAATTATTCACATTGTTAGGTGTAGGATTTGAAATGTTTTGACTTTTGTAACTTTCAGGCAAAGCAATGAGAGAGAGGGGCCATTGAGAGGGGCAAAAACATGAGGAGCACCACTGAACTCACTTGTTTTATTATTCACTATAACTTTAAAATACCCAGGATGCAGTGGATTAAAGCGTTATCACTATCATCATTATTATTATTACTATTAGTAGTAGTAGTAGCAGCATCAGTAGAAGTAGTATTTTCTTTCCTTGAGATTGTGGACACCAGTCTCAACTACTGAAAGGTATTGAGTCAACCATTTTGCATCTATTAAATGCTTGTGCAACAAAACAGCAAAAAATAGGGGAATCAAGAGATAAATACACTTGATGGAATTTTAAAGAAACTATAGTGGACAGATTTCACACACAGAATTTGGACATCATTTTGATAAATACAATGCACTTTGTTGCTTGATGTGATTTCAGACCATATAATTTCTTCTTACCATAAACACTGTAAAGGCACTCTAAGTAAAATAGAACTTTTACTTTTAATGCTGCATTGCTATTTTCACTTAAGCAAAACCTCTTAAACTGCCTGCCAACTCTGACATGAAGTAGTAAGACCAAATCAAGAGTAAGGATAATTGTAAACAACCTAAATAAATCCCACTGTGGAGTAAAAGCCACAGTGTCTCAGCAGCCAGTGTCTCTGGCCTCTCCACCCTAATTTGCCACACTCCGCCCACTCAGGCCTGCAGCGCTGTGGAGCTGGCTAATGCTCCAGCCGGGCCGGGCCAGCCCATACATCCCACTGGCACAGGACACCCCACCAGGAGCCAATCATCAAGCCCGCACTCCTGACAGCTCATTACCACTCAATTAGGCAGGTGCACCTCCATGCACAGTCTTCTGACAAATATAGCCCTCCCAGATGCATGTTTAACATTCAAGAGAATTATATAGTGACAGCAAACACTAAACGCCTCACCCTTATCACTTGATTGCCTCAAGATTGAAATCCTATAATTGGCCCAGGCCAGCGGGAGAAAAAAATAAATAAGCCAATAAATATGATGCAGTCGACTTGTAATTGAACAATTATGAATTCATATTCATAAGATGTTTGCTGGCAATTACAAAATGCCATCTGATTAGGGGCAATTTGAAATGACATTGTTCATTGCTAAAGACACTGTGGTGTCAGCCTAATAAAGAGAAGACACATCATAGCAATAGCTCGGCCACCGACATGACCTCCAGAGATGAGAGACATGCTGACACAGTGGCTTGGCTGGTGACAGACAGGACTTGGCACCCATTGCTCTTTGTCCCCCAAACCTACTGCTTACACTCACGCACACCAAAAAATATAAGCACCAAGGGTTGACTTTCAAAAAATTTAACACCGCTGGGCACAGATTGTACACATAACAAAACACAAGCAAGGCAAAAAAATGTTGATCCCTTGAGAACAGATTCTAATCAAGATGAAATGATTTACAAATCTATTTAATAAGGCTTGCCAGAAGTCAAACTTGGCATGTAAATGCGGTGGGGATTAAATTTCATCGGCAACCAAGACTGTAACTGATCGCCTGCAGACAAAGGGGGAGCCTGCCAGTTTTTTTCTCCCCCATCCACTTCTCTTCCCTCCCTCCCTCCCTCCCTCTTTCTCTCCACTGCCTGCATTTTGCCTCGTGATCCCTCCCTGGCTATGTGGAAGGACAGGGGCAGTGCAGAGTGGTGCAGTACAGAGTGTAGAGGAAAGAGAAAAGACAGAAAAGGAGAGTGAGGAAGGAGAGAGGAGATGGAGACAGAGGAAGGGAGGAGATAAAGAACAGTGGTGAGAGGGAGAGTAGGAAGGAGAGGAGAATAGAAAGAGCGAGAGAGAGAGAAAAATCTCAAGGTCAGTATGAGGACAGTGTGGTCCTCTGAGTTGGACAGAGACACAGCCGCAGTCACCTCTGTGCTAATCAGCCCTTCGGCTGGCTGATGAGGTGTCAGTTAGGTGTGTGTGTGTGTGTGTGTGTGTGTGTGTGTGTGTGTGTGCAAAACCTTTCCCTTTGCTTTTTTGGCTGCAAAATGAAGGGGGCTGGTCGGGCAGAGTAACAATGTGTGTGTATGTGTGCCACTCTGGAGTGTAAGCAGGCTGACGTGCTGCTTGTGGTGCCAGTACTGCGCTTTTTTTCTGCTTTTGCCTTTCCTTTCTCCTTTTTTTTCTTGCATATTTTGCTACAGTGACTGAAGCTGAACTCAGCTTTCCCCTGCAGTGAGGGCAAGAATACTACTGCCAATTAATGCTATATGCAGCGTGCCAGTGTTAACAGTGTGAGGCATTCTAGTTCAACTTGCTGCACTGTTTGAAAAAAAAAAGGGTGGGCTAGCCATTTTCCTTGGGCGTGGCTAACCTCTTGCTGGTTATCATAGATTGTGCTCTTTGCATAGGGCGCAAACGAACAGCATCCACAGCTGTGATCAGCTTTGTGACCTAACAGCTCTGCAGCTTGTGTCTCATTGGGTGAGTTTTGCGTATGAGGCCAATTGGCAGAGGCGAGTGTCTCCTCCGTCTATCCTTGGGTTATTTCTGACCATCTGTGCCCAGTCATTAACAGGCCTTTTCACAGTCAATTGTCTTGTTCGTCTCCCCCTCTTCTCCATTTCTGTTAGTTTCACTGTGCATGATCGTGAGGTGGAGCTTCTTTTTTTTCTCGAATCTAAATGGCAGAAGTTTGAAGAGGCCATTTTATTAGCTGAGGCTAAGGAGAGCTGTGGAGACGTAGGTTAATTCAAAGTGGCATCATGGAGGATGCATCAAGCAGCGGAGATCAAATTACAGGGCAAAGCGCTCAGTGGTAAAAACAAGCCAGTGGTATGCTGCAAAATGTGTGTGTGCATGCTGTGTGTGTTTAACAGCAACTATATGTGTGTTTGAGAGACTAGAGAAAAAGAGAAGGGGTACACAAGGAAGAGAGCAAAAAAAAAGGAAAAAGAGGAGGATGAGGGGCTCCATAAAGGGCTGGGGGATGGGGATGGAGATGGAAGAAAAGTGGGAGCAAAAAAAAAAGGAGGGGGGAGAAGAGGCTAACTGGGCCAGCGTGCACACATCACCCTCTCCAATTAGAGTCACTCATCCCCCCCTTCTCACAATACATCACCCTCTATTTCTGATGTTTACAGTCGTTGGGGAAAGAAATAACTGCACACATGACTGCAGCAGCGGCAACATTCAACAAAAAAAAAGAGATATCCTCTGCCTGAAATGCGTTTAGCCATTCCTTCTTCCCCCTCATGCCTTTGTTATTGGTCTTTGTGCAATGATTTGCCTAAGGACCCAGATTTCCTAGCAACAGCCTGCCACCAAACATTTGGCAGGAGTTCAACATTCTCTCTCTTTGTGAGAAATGGCAGTGCTGCCTCCCTGCTCTGCGTCTGCCACCAGCCCTGCTGCTGCAGCTGCCGCCGCCGCCGCCGCTACTGCTGGATGAGCCAGACTGGCTGCAAGAGCCCTCTAATAATTCTGTTTTCATCCAATCACACCACATAGTAGCAGGCACCTTGAGAGCCTCTGCCAGGAATCATCAATCACCTCTTTAACACACATGCTCTAACAAACACGGAGGCATGTGCAGGCAAATAGAATGCGAACATATACACACACGTGTGCTTTCCGGTAATTAAATTTACAGATTAGAGTGTACAAGGCCGCATATACCACCCAGCAGCAGTTAAATGAAAATCAACAAAGCACATTAATGCATAGCAAAGGTTGGTACAGTGAGAGTGAGAGGGAGAAAATGTAAAATCTGGTTGTAAATTGGGTAAATACATCTGAGTGCTCTCGACAAGGTTAATGGAGAGAGGAGGCCTTAGTGAACGCTGGTCTAGACACGCCACACAGTATTAAGTGGGAATAGCTGTGGCAGTGTATCTGGCTAAGTACTTTAGAAGTGCGAATGGGACTCTAATAAAGCGAATGATCCCCCTGTTTTGACAAAGAGGCCCAGGAGGGATGCTGAACACCACGTTTTAGATTCCAAGCACTGACAAACACCCATTTGTGGCCCTTCTTTCCCCCCTCCAAATCCCACGGAAGCTTTTCCCCGCGCGCAACACTGTCGGATGTGGGCAAAACCCAACTGCCAATTTGCAGAGGATGTGCCATGTTTGCTAATGCGAAGCAGAGGCTAAAAATGAGACCACACAAACTCTGGAGGATGGACTGACTGATCTCCTTTCTGGCACAAGCACTGAAAGCTTGTTTTTTCTCTAATAAATAATTTTTTTTTCAGTGTTTGTTTCTGTCACTGGGCGGCTAATTATGAAACCTCCATCATTACTGCACTATGGTGCACTCATGTTTAGAGGGCTTGTGGGCAATGTGGGGAGCATTGTGAATTTCACTGGGGACAATATGCCAAGGAGTATGTTGATGGCTGAGCAGTAATGCTGATTTATGCTGATAATGAACTGCTTAAAGACGTGGAATGCAGCACAATTTCAGGGCTATCATCTTGACTTGAGATCAGAGAAAATGTTGATCTGCTGGAATTAAATATAATCCCAAACAGTGAAACATGAGCAATACAGGCCATCCTACTCCAGAAGCTGGAAGTAATGACATTACCTCAGTGGTGCAGCTTGAGTGTGTGTGAATATCTAAGTGCACATCTGTCCTCCTCAATCCCTGTGTGTGTTTTGTCTGTTAGGGAAAGATTGTGTGGGAGGGGGTAAAACCGAATGAACTTGCATAATCAATTTTCACACTTTCACAGCACCTGTTGGCTTGTCTTCCCGTTAAAAGAAATGAATGAATGCATTACATGTAGAACAATTTCACACTATGCTGCAGCTTCATGCACAAAGACGAGGGGAAAATAGGGAAAATGGAGCTGTATTGTCTCAATAGGTAACATAGCTCATTTCACTCGACAAAGGATGAATGGATATATTGACAATGCAGAAGGCGTGCTGAGGCATTTCCTGAATAAAGCCTCTTAACATTTTGTCCTCCTCTGGCAATGTAGTTGGGGAACAGTCATTTTGAATGTAGAGGGTCTCACTTACCGCAATATAATAGACCTTGGCTTTCTTCACCAGCTCCCAGTTGCTGTCCAAGTCCAGGTGTTTTTCCTTTTTGTAGCAGTTTGCCGCTGCCAGGTTAGCAACAAGGGACCTGCCGAGACAGACCCCATAAATCTTCAGCCTCGCTTATCATCCATCTTAATTTTGTCTCAAAAACATCCTTAAAAAACTCTCAGGTCCCAGACTTTCCTTTGTTCTTTCACAATATATAAGGATGATAATAGTTTCTTAGAATGTCTGAGCCAAGGTGAATTAAAGTCATCTAGATGTCTTTATTTTTCCTTTCTTTATAAAATGGGCTATCTCAAAACAGCAAAGAAAGGGGATTAGAATAAGCTGAAGGATTTTCAAGGCCAACAGAGAGACACCTTCAAATTATTCATATCATTATATCACCTGGAAAAGCTGTCCACTGATAACAAGAGTGGAAAAACAACAGAAATGCATTACTAAATGAACACTTGAGTAGCGAGTGGTGGGAGCTGGAAAGTGAAGCAGGTGGCATTATCTTAACATAGCTCATTAGCTAGTCCTCGTGTGCTGTCTCTTTATGAGCGGCCATCAAAATGAGTGCAACCATCATAGCTACTTAGGCGAAAACTGCTAGGCGACCATATGACAGGAGGGTGTTGCTACAGGAAGGTCTGTTCTCACATGGCGAGAAAAAAGCTGCTCTCCATGGTTCGTGTCAAAGAAAGGAGTAACAGTGTGCTAAGCTGATCAGCGTGTGATGATGGAGGCTATGATATGGCAGCTGAATTGGGACTGCATTTGACCTGAGCTGCAGTAATGGACTCAGAGGTTGCTGCGGGTATGACAGACAAAATGAGTGTTGTTACTGAGAAAGTCCAACAGGCGTGAGCAGAGCAAATAGCTATTAAGCAGCAGTCTAATCATATGATATATTTCAGAGGAAAAACTGAAATGCCACAACCAACAACTCCAGATTAAAATACTCATTAGGCACTTAAGGAAGCTGGCATTTTTCAGGAAAACTAGCGACTCTCCATCAGTCCCTCACCCCCACCCTCTTATCAGTCATAAAGTCCTGTGGTACTTACTGGGGGCTCCAGATGAACTTGAGAAACAAGCCTAAGTGATGGAAAACCAGAGATGAACCAAAGACAGAAAACCAGACGTAAATGACGTAGTAGCTCATCCAGCACAAGTGGGTAAAGACCCATTAGGTGATTATTGTGTTTAAGTTTCACTACCATCTGACCAACACTCTAGGAGGACTTGTGCTTTTTGTGACTAGTGGACAGACAAGCAGACGGATGGGTGGGCAGACGAATGAATATTCGGTAGACGCTTCGTAATAGCATTAGCTCACAGGATCTTTGACCGTATGAGCTAGAAACATAGACATCAGTTTTGTTTAATACTTAGCTGTCTTAATTTGATTAAATGCTGTTGTACGATCAGTGGTTCATGAGCTAAAGTACACAGTTGTGCACTTTAACTCAAATTCTCAAATTCCAAATTCTAGATCAGATCCAGTTGAACTGAAGAAACGAGCCTATGTGCCAAAGACGTGAGATTTTCTGTAATGCCAGCTCTTAGTGCATTAAAAGCTGGAAAAAAGAACATTAAATTTGGGGAAAACAACCCAGGTTTACTTCCGGATCACAACCAGATTAATTTTATTTCTATGTCTTTATGTGGACCTTGGCTTTGTTCACCACTTGGTCAGTATAAAGGTAAGACACTGAAGTGATATTTGTCTTATACATATAAAATTTCACCAATTTTAACAGATTTTTCCCTGTAAAATCATAATGTCTTCAGACTGTCATTTGGGACAAGGGCTGGCAACCTTTACTATCAAACAAGCCACTTTTTGAGCAATTTTTGACTAAAAAAAACTTTATGGAGCTGCAAACATATTTGAGCCTTATAATGAATGAATCACAGCCTGTTAAGTATAAAATAACCTATCAACATTACTAATACGTGTAAATAATTAAAATCTTTACCACATGTCACTACTCAGTGGGCTATTATTTTTGTTTGCATTTATGAAATTATGGAACAAATTTTTTTTTAAAAATTCAAATTAATTTTATTACCAACAAAACAGAAAAACTGTGAAGGAAACAATATCTATTAGCACCTTTAGGCCTACTTTGAAAGAGAGTCGGTATAAAAGACTGCAGGCCACTCTGAGTCCAACATATGTTTGTGCAAATGACCTAAATTAAAAATAGCCTATTAGATATTTAAAAAAATGATTTATCTAAAGTCCACCACATATCAAGGATACTAGCAAGGCAGAAGTGACGGCAGTGAAAGCAAACAAAATTTTCAATGCTCTTCCTTGTTTCGTCCATGACTTTTCTTTTTTTATTTAAAGTCCACAGCTAGGGGGATTCAGGACTTTCGATTTATGTGTAAACATCCATGCCAAGCATATAAAGGTTCAGCATAATTAAGAAGATGAGATACCGGACATAAGCTATAACACACATTTTATTTAATAAATTATTAAAACTTTTAATAATTTGGTGTGTAGGCCACAACTGGAGTATGTGATGAAAAAGAGCTACATTCAACCCCAGAGCCAAGGGTTTGAAACCCCAGGTCTGGACCAAGGTTATTATAGTTAACTAAAATGAAACTAAAACCTAAAACTACATAAAAAAACATTTTAGTTAACTGAAATAAAATAAACAACTGAGGTTTTGATAAAAATGTAAACTAACAAACGATACTGTTTGCTCACAAAGCTAACTAAAACAGAATAAAAATAAACAGGAAATGTACTTAGTTTTAGCATTTGTCAATTTGGTCAAATTTGGTGTGACAACCCATCTGATAGGGCTTTGGTGCATCTGTTCTTGATGTCTACATGAGTGAGAGTCAACTGCCTTCCCAAAATATTGTGTAATGTAATTTGTAATCTGAACATCTTAAATCTTCCCCTGACAAATACAATCTGTATCAGTGTATCACTAGATCAGGATTAGGAAAACTAAAATTAACACTGATACTAATAAAAACTAAATGAAAACTAAACATTTTCCAAGATTAAAACCTAAACTGAAACAAAGCAAACTCACTCTGGAAACTAAACTGAATTGAAAACAAAAACTCAAAATGAAATAAAACAAAAATTAATAAGAGAATACAAAGCTATTATATCTATGGTCTGCGAGATACAATGAAGCCTGGTAAATATGGTGAAAGTGACTTCTCAGATTATGTGTACGCCAAAGAAACAACAGACAATGGAACAAAACCTAAAGGAGCAGTTCACCCCAAAAACAGAATAGTTTTTCCTCTAGCCTGTTGTGATATTTAATCATCTAGATAGTTTTTGTGTGAGTTTCCCAGCTCTTACGATATTAGCTGTAGAGATATCAGGCATCTAATGAATAAAATGGAACAAGAATGAACTGGTTTCTGAAAAAATTTCCTGATTACTCAAAAAGAAATCCACAAACTTATTGCAAATAGTTTCACGTATAAACAATGTTCCTTCTACTAAGCTACACCCACCAACTAAAGTGTGCACCTAGCTAATGTTACAGATCAGCTGAGAGTAATTTGGTTGAAAAATAAACGCTCAAAGATAGAAGTGCTCACAAAAAGGTTTGTCGATTTTTTTGTTTTTGTTTTGTTTTTTCAGTAATCATGTCATGATTTCTAGAAAGAGACATTGCTTCTGAGTTTTCCAAATGTATTTTTGCCCATTTTTGTGCCACTTACATCCATGATATTCAGAGAGGGCAGACATCTCTACAAAGCTGGCACCTCAAACCAAAGCAATCTAGATGTTAATAAGAAGTATATGCCCATATTTGGAAGGAAGAGTCCCTTTGAGTATTTATAATCTAAAACATAAACCTAAGCAGTTACATTATGGTGTTTCTTCCGTTGGGCTTTTACACCCGAGCCTACAAGACTCATTGGGCCGGAGCTTATCCCTGGTTTCTGTAGCATGAAGCGACTTAGGAGTTAGACTCCTCCTGGACAGGATGCTAGTCCATCGCAGGTTACCTTCCCAGTATTATACTGGTACCCATTTTAACTGCTGGGTGGACAGAGGCACACTTGTTGTTGGGACCTTGCCTAGGGGTCTTGGTACGGTGGGGGTCTGACCTCTCGATCCTGAGCCCGGCACCTTAACCATTACACAATGGTGTTTCTTGCAAGTATTTAATAGTGTGATAGGAAGCATGATGATCATCTTTACGATTTAAATCAGGGGAAAGCAAATTACAGAACATCATTATGTACAGCCAATGGCATCTTTTACACAAACTGAAACATTTTCTAAAATAAAATTATCAGTAAGATCTCTAATCTCTAATATTATGAAATATAAAACAATCTCTAATATTTTAATATGTCAAATAACTGCACAAAGTATTGAGTTTTTCTTTATTAGAAAAGCTGATATAAAAAATGTGGGGCTGCAATTACCATGCAAAAATTCTGAGTTCCTGGAGAGACTGACTGATTGAACCCCTGATTACACATGTAAGAATTTAATAAACTAATTTCTTAATGGCCAAAATGTGCTTATTCAATGCACAGTATCTTCACAGACTGGAACTCAAACTGTCAGATTTGAGTAGGGAAGGCAGTTTTTTCTTTATCTTTGAAGACTTGCACTAATCAAAGCCTTAGGGCTGTGACACAGTGGCTCCCAATACTTCAAAGCCATCACCCTTCTAATCTGGCCCTGCTGGCGACCTTTCCTCTGGCCTCCTGAGCTGTCTGTTAAACACCTGTAAGAAATATTACAGAGCTCGTCTCCCTGAGCACGGCACCTGACCTTTTCAGGTGTCAGAGCCCACATCAAACAATCCCACTAAGACCATTCAGCAGGGCTGGCTCCCGGGGCGGTCAGGGTCCAGGCGCTGACTGACTGACAACTTCAGTAGCAGCGGATAAAGGGCTGTAGAGGAGGGGAGTGTTTATAGAAGGTGGTTATTGATCCACAACTGAACTATCATAAACCGAAGTCCTTAATGTTCGTGGTGTGTGTGCGTGTGTGTGTGTGTGTGTGCGTGCGTGTGTGCGTGTGTGTAGGCTTTGACCTGATGATGCTAGTGTGAGAGTCGTCAGCGACGCTAAAGCCCCTTTTACAGTTGAGAAGGCTGACAGGTGAGAACTGGGATAGCCCAGGCATCCCTAACACATTGCTACTGTCAGCCTATAGATGGATGACAACCCACTGGGGCGGCAGAGACTGAGTGGGGGCCTGGAAAAACACGCTCAATCTGTTCTTTTTCCTTTTGATGTGTGAGCTGAGCTATGATTCCCTGTTATGACTTCCAGCCCCGAGAAGTCAACTGCCTGCCCAAGGAAGTAAAAATGAACCAAAATGACTCTCTTAAAGCTGAGTTACAGGGTTGTTTCTTGGTCAAGGGTAACTGAAAGGTTGCTAACCTATTGTCTCCAGTGATACAGACTGCACAGGTACCAGTTGGTTTCTCATTTTGCTCATAGTAATGGGCATCGACATGGGCCTCTTCTGCCTTCTTCTTCAGGATCTCACCGAAGCGGTCTGTCCCAATGCACCCGAAGAAGGTAGCCACCTTATGGGGTTTCTGGAGCATCCACTGGGGAAGAGAAAATGAAAACAGTTACACAGAGCTCAGTTTACAAAATATAAGTCTGTTTGAGGGGTCAAGTTCAGCTAAGGCAGATGGCATACAAACTGTAGCGTCACAGCAAACATACTGCTTGTGATATATGAGGGCTGTGAGCTGTCGTAAACAACCCAAGCCCAATACCACTCCGCACAGAGGCACTATTCTCATCTAAGCACTCGTTCCTCCATGTGTGCTAAAAACAGTCTCATCTCCTTATTTACACAAACCCCATAATTCAAGGCTTCATCCTTCTTATACAAACACAGACTCTGAGTGTGTGACAGAGTATGTGCCCGCTACCACAGGACACTCCCCGAACTGCTCGTTGGACATTTTTTGGTCTCGACAGTCTTGATGTACTCAGTGACTTTTACCTGATGAGGGAAGGGGTGGGCGCTGCTCAAATTCTACAGTGCTCAGGTTTAACCTCCAAAGATTTATTGACGTACAGTACGTGCTGCTGTTTGCTCATTTTATTGCAGCCTCCTGTTTTGTTGCTGACGGGGGCCCCTTGTGAATGAGATGTTGCTGCTTTTGGGGATGACCTGTATATGTGTGAAATTAATCATTTCACACAACCAAACAGCATCTCGGTAGGGGAAGAAAAATGCATTTTCATCACCCGTCCAGAGATGCTCTCCCCTGTTATTTTGCACCCCCCCCGCCTTTTTTTCTGGTGCCAAGGTAAGTAGTTCAGAAAAAAAAAATGTAAAGGAAAAATCAAAATATCCAGGAAAAGATTCATTACATTTCATAAAGCTCACCTGTGTTTTTAGACTAAGGTTGCCAATTTGCAAGCACAGCTTATCAGAGTACAGAGTTTTGTGACTACGTATCCCTGTTTTATTAAACAGAAAAGAGTGACAAATCCTTGTGTTTACTAGTGGCAAGTGGCGATCTCCAGGGCTGAAAAATTAATCCAACATGGGAGTGCCAAACACAATGTCAGTGACGTAGTAGCTCATCCGACTCACGATCCATCACAACTCACAGATTATCCTAATGTGTGAAGTACAGAAAGAAAGTGATAACTTTTGGTTGGCTGCATTGCACAAACCAATGAGAATTAAAATATACTGACAAGTCAAGGAGGCTCACGAACAGGCTTATCCAGGAACACAGCCCTAGATCTTGACCGGCCCTAACCTAGTTTAAGGCATTATTATGCTACAAATGAGCCTAACAACAGCATTTATGCATAAATGGCACACACAAAAAAAGTCTGTTTATGAGCATTACAATCCAGACCGATACTGTTAAGAATATTGATTCTTGTGAAAATAAAAAAAGTGGCCATAAAATGACAAAATATGATCTTGACCACAATTTGGGTGACAATCCATTAGGTGATCACTGTATGTAGTTTTCACTAAAATCTGACCAACACTCTACGAGAAATAGTGATTCTTATGAAAACTGAAAAGTACCTTAAAACAACAAATATGACCTAGACCTAGTATAGCAGTTTAAACAGTTCCCTCATACAAGAAAGGTGCCTGGTTCACAACTGGTAGAGGGGGGTTCCCAAGCTAGTACACTCCCAGTGCTGGTCCCAAGCTCAGATAAATGGAAGGGTTGCAACAGAAAAGGCATCCAGTGTACAATCTGTGCCAAATTATGTATACAGATTCATCTGCTGTGGCGACCCCATGGGAAAAAGTGAGAACCAAAACTAAATTCCTCTTCTTTTTCTGCTACCTTGAGCCCAATTTCAGTGAAGACCCGTTAAGCTTATACATTATGATTACCTAATTAAAATCTGACCAATGTTCTAGGAGAAGCAGCAAAGCTTGTGAATAGTGGAGAGATGGATCAATGCCACCCCATGGCATTAGCTCATTTGGCCTTTGGCTGGATGAGCTTTAAAACTGCAATTTCTTAAGTGGCCACTTGAGGTTGGCCCCAAAGTGAGCCTATCCTCATATATTCCACTGTTAAAATATCCAACTTCAGAGCAGAAATAAACATGCTTACAATTCGGAATTCCATCTCTATAGCTAATTTACTGCTTCATAACAAGTGCAAGGGTTGGGGTGGGGTTATAACCCCTCTGTCAACATTTTAATGAGGTTATTAGAGGTGTGGAAGCTGAGACAGACCACTGCAAAAAATACTCTTTGCTGTCTGGTAGATTATACTAACAACCAAGTCAATAAGTTTCTTCTTCACTTTTGAGGTCAAATCCTAGTATTTTTATTACTTTATTACTTAGAACTAATTAGCGAGTACCTAACCTGTCTGTGTGATGCACCTGTATGGTCTATGGATGAAACTTACCTAAGCATGCTAGCTTTAGCTGATAATTTAGGTGATGGCATAGTGGCTTCATCTTTTATATACAGTCTATGTTTGCAACCAGTGAATATTTTTACATGATAAATGATAAACCTTTAAGTAATTATCAAAAGGATTCACAACTGTTTTTTTCTCAGTATAATTGATTTTATTTTCTGCAGAAGTGCTTAGGACATGAACAGTTACAATGTCACATATGCCCGCTGTATCTGGTCCATGAGTGTGCCTACCATGTGTCATCTTGAGTCATGGTTCTGTCATTCAACCATGCCTCCAACTCCCCACCTGGTTAAAGTACACAAACCTATATGCGTGCACACAAATCCAAGCTCTTCTTCCCTAACCTCTTGCTGCAGGCACCTCACACTTATCAAGGTCACTGGCTCGGGTACACGTCAAATCCAATCTGATTTTCCCTTTGCCGTGATGAGCTCCGAATCCAAGGTTAGGAGCTGCGGGCTGTAAATAATGACAGTGTGGCCCCTCCATTTGCAGGGCTCTCAGGTGGGAATAGAGAGGGCTACTCAGGGGCCTCAGTCTCTCTGATGACAGCATGGTGAATCACAGCAACCACCGATCTCACAACCATAGCCCCCCTCCTCACACCTCCATCTGAACTCCCCTACCTCCTCTCTCTGACCGTCAGCTGTACGCTCACTGCCAGCTCAGCTTGTCATTTTACAGGGTCATTAACACACATACATACACACTAACATGTGAGTACACAGTGCACCTATGCAGGGAAAAGGCTGACGTACACACACGTTCACAAAAAACGAGAAACCCTCTCTAGTGCCACAACATCAAAACTCCCTCTTTCCCTGAAAAAACCCACCCCTGCTTTTGCCAGAAGCTGCTCTCCTACTCCAATAAACACAAAGCAGCAACAGATAAGAAGAAAATGTCTTCATTATGAGCATGTAAAAAAATGTATCTTGCCTTTTTTTTCTTCCTCTGTGGTGTGCAAGAGCGGGGAGTTATATCAATTCATTTCCATCCCTGGCACCCTGCAGACAATCCCTCTCCATTCCCAGATTATGTGAGATAATACCTCCATTATGACAAAAGCGCTTTCCGCGGGGTCGCCAAGAGGTCAACCAACCCTGTGCTGGGTATTCATGCTTAGTCACATCCCAATTATATCACAGTGGCAGAGGCAGGAATTGGCAAATGTACATCAAGGCGCTTCATTACTGAGGGCTGCTCCAGTGAAATTAAGCAGCAGATGAGACAGAGTGAGATTTGCCCCCAGGCGGCATGTTAGAAAGAGAGAGAGGAAGATGGGAAGAAAGAGGGAAGCTGAAGTAACAGATTTTTGTGAAGGTGCTGGGAGCTTGTATCTTGCACAGCAGCTCATGTATATTTACTTAACTGGGGAGAACGCTGGTCCCCAAAGATTAATAAGTTCCCATGATACACCACAGAAACATATCTCTAGGTACATTTAGATACAGGAGGGAAACCTAATACAAACAAGAGAGAAAAATACCCATGAAAAGCAGGCAGTAAGATGATGCACATGCTTACTCGCTACAGGCAAAGTGATGATAAGTATACATTATGTTAAGTGGGTACAAAGTGAATATGTCTGGCGTCTCTTTCTACTGTATTTTGCTTCCATTTACCCAAGTAATCCCACCCCCACCTACCCAAAACTGGCCCCCAGGCGCCCAGATAGCTATTAATTATGACATCTCATGGTTGCAAGGAGCACCACTTGGGGAGGTGACCTAGGCCTGCTCCTCAACACCCAGCAGCTGCCACTCTTCACTATGGAAGAAGCCGTTTCGCGTGGTGGCTTCCAGGAGGGCAATTACACAGCCCAGATGAGATGAGACAGCTGAATGTTTGGGACTTGAGTGCTCTGGCTACCATTAACACTATAAGCTATTACATTCCATTTTTTTTAGTTTCCTTCCCTCCTCCCATCTTCTCCCTCACTTGCTGCTGTATATTGATGAAGTGGTAATGGGACCTCTAGTTAGATATTCCTGTTGTAAAAACAATGTCTTGTTTCTAGTCTCCCTCAGGGGTCAATGTATTCTCCTGGAGTTGCTGGGAATAATTTCTGCTCTATTAATGATGCAATTCCAATGCAATTCAGATCTACTGAAGTTGCAGCACAGTGGGCTTTTTTCTTTCTTTCAGGGAGTTGATAGATGACGCTGTGTGTTATCCTGCAGCTTTACAACAAAGTGGTGCCTTCTGCACATCGCAGGGAAGCTGGTTGACTGTCACTTGTTTCAGTTCATCCTTAAAACAAGGACAGAGAAGTCTCCATTCTCCTTGCTTCACCTCACTAGCACTTCCTCTTGAGAAGAACTTGACCGTGCCTAATGATGGTCACATTAATTATAGGCTTATCAACCTCAGCAAAAATTCAATAGGGCTATTTATAAAGGCCTAAAATACCTGAGGGTGAGGGTTCTGTATGCTAGGGTGGCCTGTAACAGCCTCCTCTTACTCCAAAGCCTCTATTTTAAAGTCAGAGGTAGAGGCTGATCACTGTTTCTTTTCACTGTGCAGTTAAAACAACTAGCAAACATCTGTCCATCAGGGACTGACATAGAAGGTGCTTATATATAAAGCATTGGTGAAGCAGAGGGCCCTTACAATGAGCACTGACATTGATGAGGTCTGGCAGCCTCCATTAAATCACTCTTTGCTGTAAAGTGCCAGGCATCAAAGCAACCAGCACAGGATTTTTCACTCAATCAGGTAACACACAAGGCACCTCCATCCCCCTCCCTGTTCTCTCAGGGGCTGGAGCCTTCTGGTCAATAACTCCAATCAGTTCAATTTCATGCACAGTTAGCCATGTTGGGGTGCTAGGGCATTGCTCACATCGGGGTTGCATATGTTGTTGTTGTTTTTTCTTTAATTTTTTTTTTCTCTTCCCTGGGAGGGTTGATAAGTGGGGTGGGGACCTGCACTGTGTAAAAGTGGAGACTAGCCAGGGCTAGCATGGTTGTTTTAACTCTGCCTCAACACAGCAGGCTTCTTGCCAAGCTATTAAAAGTCTCTGTGCTCTGCTTTAGTGACACAGCTAAAAGAATAGAGAGAAAGCGGGAGGGAGAGCTGTAAATGATCAACACGATAATGAGCTGATTATCAGTCAAAGGCATGGATAAGCTCTCTCTCCAGTAATTTCCTTTTAGATCAGTCAACCACACTCTCCTGTCTGCAATCAACACTCAAAGAGAAGACATAGCATGTAGCCTGATGGGAAACTGGCCCAATACCAGCTTCAAATATCCAGATCCTAGTTGTCTTCTGTTCAGTGCCTCACTCGTCCCTTGCTGACACACCAGCATGGTGGGGAGGCTCACTTCTGAAGTCTGCTTTTGTAATGGATGTTTCACAGTTGTCATGCAGCTTTAGGATCTGGCTGCAGGACAACATAGATGACTGATGCTCCACTGATGCTTAAAAGTAGTGTGCAATCTGTAAGTATTTGGACATTTGATTCATTCCCTCATTGTTTTGATACTACTTATTTAACAACAGAGATTAAAGAGCTGAGTCTAAGCTTAATAAATCCCATTAAATAGGGACTTCAAGTACTTGGAAGATGGTTTCTTATTGGTAATAATGACTATACCAGTTTGTGTGACAAAGAACAGAGCAAATAAAACTCTACAAACAATCCTGTACTGTTGGTCCAATCAAATGGAAACCAAAAAACAAACTAAAACATATAGAGGAAGTAATGACACCATCATCTTCCACTATTCCCCATTTTTCAAACCGTGTAACGAAATGAGGATGGTGAGACATTTCCTCATTAGATATTTTGCATTATAATAGAGTGCAAATGCAAATCAGTTTGCATCAGCTACTGTTATGCAAATACACTTGAGGCCAAAACGAGATTACATAATTAACCAAGAACCACTAATTTTATTCCTGATTCCCACCTAAGACAGCATGTGTGCTATTTTACAGCATACAACAAGACTTGTGGACAATTATTTTGGATATCTAGTGGAGAAATGTACAGTCAAGTGAAAAAGAAAGTACATCCACTTTTAATTCTAAGGTTTCATGCATCAGGACATAATAAAAAAAAAAAATTCTTATCTGTTTCTATAATTATTTTAATCAAACCTCAGGTGTAAAGCAATACATGACAGATTCCACTATGTCACCGTTTACCTTTAGTAGCAGTAACTTGAAGTGATCATTTTCTGTATGACTTTCACACACTCTCACATCATTGTGGAGGAATTTGGACCCACTTCAGTTCATTGAGATTTGCGAGCATTCAGTTATGCACAACTCTCAGGTCCTGACCCAGCCTTTCAATTGGGTTGACGTCTTAACTTTGACTGGGCCACTGCAGCGCCTTGAGTCTTTTCTTTTTCAGCCATTCTGTTGTATATTTGCTCCTGCACTTAGGATCACAGCACTGTTGCATGACCTAATTTTGGCCAAGCTTTAGCTTTAAGACAGATGGCCTCACATTTGACTCTAGAATACTTTAGTGTACAGAGGTTCACAGTTTACTCAATGACTGCAAGGTGCCCAGTTCCTTTGGCTGCAAAACAAGCCCAAATCATCACTGTGCTACCACCGTCCTCGACAGTCAGTATAAGGTGTTTGTGCTGATATGCTGTGTGGTTTTCACTAAATGTGGAGCTGTGCATTATAGTCCAACATTTCCACTTTGGTCTTGTCTGTCCAAAGGACAATGTTTCAGAATTCTAGTGGTTTGTTCAGATGAAACTTTGCAAACCTAAGCCATGCTCCCATGTTCTTTTTAGAGAGAAATGGCTTTTTCCTGGCATCCCTTCCAAAAAAAGCCACACTTGTTCAGTTTTTTTTTTCTAATTCTTTCAGGAAATTTAACAGGCTTGAGTCTGAGATGTAGCTCTTGTTTTTTTTTTTTTTTTGCAGCTTTGTTTTTATAATATGACATTGGAGTTAATTTGCTGGGATGTCCACTACTTAGACGACTGGCAACAGCCAGTCGTCTAAGTAGACAAGTTTCCCACTTGTGAATAATCTTTCTCAGTGTAAAGGAAAAGACTTATAAAGGATAAGCCTTATAACCCTTCCCAAACTGATGGGAAGCAACAATTGCTTCTCTAAGATTATTGCTGATATCTTTCCTCCTAAGCATCATTGTGCTTTTGATTAGCAACACCTGGCTGCATTTAACCTTTTAATTCCTATGGAAGCAGCAAGGGCGTACTTAATTTTTCTGTACTTTGCCTTAGAATTTGTTAAACAAGCAATGACATGGTGTAATATATCATATACAGTGGGTACGGAAAGTATTCAGACCCCTTTAAATTTTACACTCTTTGTGTCATTGCAGCCATTTGCCAAAATCAAAAAAGTTCTTTTTATTTCTCATTAATGTACACTC
>VUQH01023303.1:0-15949 GCA_015106775.1 Etroplus canarensis
TGCTTTCACTCTTCTGTCCAGTTCATCCAAAACCAGCTCAATAGGGTTTAGGTGTGTAGACTGTGTGTTATGGTTTGTGGTTTTTGGTATTGTGGGACTAGGTTTTGTTTAAATCTAGGATGTTTGGGTTTCCTTTTTTCTGTCTCGTTCTTGTTTCTTTCCAGTTTGGGTGCATCCCCTTTTCTGTGTGCCTTATGTTTTACTTTCATTGTTCCTACCCCAACTTATGTTTAGTTATTGGTTCTTTGTGTCTTCCTCATGTTTTCCAGTATTCAGCCTCCTTGTCTCTAGTCTCGGTGTGTTAGTTCATGTTTCCCTTGAGTCCTTGTATTTATTATCTTTGGTCTGTGTCTGTTCCTTGTTATCCTGGGTTCAAAGCTCGATCTACCTCCACTGCTGCAGAACAGCTTTAAGTTGTTAACCTATTGCTTGTTCCCTGAAAAGGCATTTTTGTATAATTCTGAAATGTACATTATTTTCCAGATTTCGGTAACCTTACATTTTTTAACCTCTGGCAGTTCATCATTTACCTTTGTGCCATTTCAAGCTATTCATCGGACTTGAACTGCTTGAATTTTAGTAAAAAAGTGGAAAATTGGGGTGTTCTAAAACTTTTGACCGGTAGTGTACTGTTTTGGTTTGCGTAACTTTGAAAGAGCTAGATTCATAAAAGGACAAGTTTTGTTACAACTAATGGTTAAGGTTGATAAAAAGGTATGCCTCATATTCATCTGCAATATTTTGCTGCTTCTATAAACCTGTAAACAAGTTGGCGTGCTCAGCCTACCTAAAATTAGCAGCAGAATCTCAGGTTAATAATGCGGCTTTTCTGCATCATTAACCTTCAGTTGCTTTGGACTCCATACTGCACCACCTACCAGACTAAGCTCTGAAATGATGGCAAAGCCCTGATTTTACTTCCCCCAGAGTGGTAGTTTTACAGCAGCTGTTTTTTAAAAAACAAACAAATAGGGGAACTGCATTCAATAAGGACCTAGTCCAAATGATCACAGAAACAAATGTTTGGCAGCAACATTTCTTCTACTGCTACACTCTGTTGGAATTTTGCCTTGGCCAAGTTGCTCTGTTCATTTTAACCAAATTCTTTGTGTTATCTGCTGCTTATGCATGTTTACTCAGTGGCAGACATGGTGGTGATTGGTTGTGTTTCTGATGAGCACGGACTGGGATTTTAATCCCTTCTGTCATATTTAATGCACTGCTTTACAAAGCAAGACCAGTACTGTATGTCCAGCCATGCTATCATTCCAATAAAGGTGACAGTGTACAGTATTTTTCCTCACTGTACAGTTTGTATAATATGTGAAATCAATTATATTTGATTGTTGGTTAAAATGTGGAGGGCTTATAATTTCAGTAATTAACAGTTTTCAGTCCTCTGGCTGTATCCCAGAATACTTGGAGACAGCCTGTGTGCAACCACTCATCAAAAAATCCAACCTTGATCTACAGTATCAGACTACAGCAATTACGGACCAATGTCAAAGTTACCATTTAGAGCCAAATTTTTGGAGAAGATAGTCTACCAACAGCTTCTTGATGAGCTACATCTGAGCATCTGTACAAATTTTCCTTCAGACAGCAGCACAGCACTGAGACTGTGTTAATAGGAATCACAAGTGATATTTTAAGAACTGCTGATACTGGTGAATGTCCTGTTCTTGTGCTGACGAGCTTGACTTAAGTGCAGAGTTTGATACAGTTAGCCATAAAATTTGGACTGAAAAGCTTTTAGACTGGGTTAGTATATCTGGGATAGCTCTGCAGTGCTGTAGGTCATATGTGTCCAAACATTTTTTTGTTGCTTTCCATGACCGCACCTCTCCTCACTCTGTTCTAAATTGCGGGATCCCTCACAAATACATTTTAGGACTTATCCTTTTTTAAACTTATATATGGAGGCATGGTGGTTAGCACTGCTGCCTTACAGCAAAAGGGTCTGGGTTCAAATCCAACACCGGAGTTTGCATGCTTATGTGGGTTCTCTCCGGGTGCTCCAGCTTCCTCCCACAGTTCAAAGACATGCAAAGGGGACTAGGTTAATTTGCAATTCTAAATTGATCGTAGGTATGAATGTGCGTGTGAATGGCTGTTTGTCTCTCTTTGTTGGTTCTGTGACAGACTGGTGACCTGTCCAGGGTGTACCCTGCCTTTTGCCCCATGAAAGCTGGGATAAGCTCCAGCACCCCCTGCAACCCTGAATTGGATAAGAGGAGGAAAATGAATATATGCTGCCACCTGGTCAAATTAAACAGTGATATAACATTTCCTTCCACTGCTGTAATTTTACCTTCCAGCAAAATTCACAGATTCAGCAAACCTTGCCAATCTTACCAGCTGCGTAATCGATAACAAGAAATGGATGTGTGCTAATTAAAAAAAATACTCGGACAAAACTGAAATACATACTATTGTTTTAGAAAAACTGCATAAAGCATTAAGTCCTCCCTTGGTCCTTTAGCAGTTAACAAAAAACCAGTTGTTGAAACCTGGGTGCTCTATTTGATTCTAACCCAACTCTTGAGAAACATAAACGAGGTCACCCAGTCCTGCTACTACCACCTGAGGAATATTGCAAGGACACGATCAATACTGAGTTTTAGGGACACTCAGACTATTGTTCATGTTTTTATTTCCTCTCAGTTTTTGTTGTGATGGTCTTCTAACAGGTATTGATCACAAATCAATTCAAAGACGTCAAATTGTTCAACATGCAGCTTTAAAACTTCTTAGGAGAACCAAGAAAAGTTAACATAACACCAGTTTTAATGACTCTACACTGGCTGCTCATTCATTTTTGAACAGATTTAAATTTTTACTTCTTACTTTTAAAGCACTTTAAAGCCTGGCTCCAAAAAACATACCAGAAATGGTATCTCCATACCAATCACTACATCAGAATTGGAATCAGAATCCTTTATTAATCCCGGTAGGAAAAATTGCTTGTGTTCTAGGATGCTCAATTAGGTTTAAATAAATATATACAGATATGAACAATAAGAAAATTTAACTGTGTAAACCTATATCTAAAAAGTGCAATATACAAACCACAAACATTTAAAGTTAAGACAATAAAAATAAGAAATATAAATCTATATGAAAGACAGATACATTTAAAAGATGAAAGATAATTTAAGCTCCTCAAGCAGGAACTTGTTAACTGTTCCTACCTAACATTTTAAGACAAAAGGCAATCAAGCATTTGATGTCAGGGCTCCTCGGATTTGGAAAGATCTGTCTGAGGAACTCCACCCTGGCTCATCAGTGACTTCTTTTAAATCCCCGTTAAAGGCTCATTTATATTGTGAAGCTTTCTTGTAAAAGTTGTCTTTAACAATCTTGGCTTACTTCCATTTTATGCTTTTAATGTTTAAACTTTATCCACTCATCCCTTTTCTTTCACTTATCCAAGTCAGGTTGCAGGGGGGCTGGAGCCTATTCCAGCTGTCATGCGGTGAAGGGCAGGGTATTCCCTGGACAGGTCGCCAGCCTCTCACAGGGCTAACACAGAAAGACAGACATCTATTCATGCTCATGGCCAATTTAAACTTGCCAATAAACCTAATCCCCTGCAGGTCTTTGGGAAAAATCCAGGGCACCCTTAGAGAACCCGTGCAGGCACAGGAAGAACATGCAAACTCCACACAAGAAGGCCCCCGGCTAGCCAGTAGATTCAAACCCATGACTTTCTTGCTGTGAGGTGACAGTGCTAACCACTACACCATGATGCCACCTATTCTAATGGAGATTTTCTGTTAATTTTCATTTATTTTTTACTGTGGGGTCACATTGTATCTTATTCTCAGTTTAGTTTCAGTATTGCACTTGAGTCTTGCATGGCCTTTTGTAACTGACATGCACATCTTATTTTCTAGATTTCTTTCCCCCCTTTGACATCATGTGTTTTTGAAAGCATGTTCTAATGCTGGTTTTGATAAATATGATAAAAATAAAAATCAACAAGGGACATCAGATGGAAGTCAACCACACCCCTAACTTTAAGCCTTAACAGTATCCAAATAGGTAAGTTATAAAAATTTTACTTATGGTACAGTTGTTATAAAGAGAAAACTATCCATAGAAGTTCAAATCTTTTTTGTGCCAAACTGCAATGTTTTTTAATATTGGTTAGCTAGTCACTTTAACATGGGAGTCATAGGGGTTGACTTGCCCTAGGATCCAGCCTCAAATGGCCATTAGAGGAAATGCAGTTTTTGGAGCTTCCTCATTGACTACATTTTTCAGCCTGGAGGCTGTGTTTTGGAATTTTTGCTTTGCTTTCCCTTGCTGATTTATTTTAGTCTGTCTGTTTTGTGCTGACTTGGTTTAGGCACTAAAAATTACTTGGTTACTTTAGGAAAACAGGGGGAAAGGGTTGGTTGTGGGTAGATGTGGATGTAGATGTCTGCAGGTTATTATTAGAAGAATATTGATTTTCATTATGTGATATTCGGCTCGTTAATGTCAAAGAACTGTGTCTGTTTCTGAGTAGGCTGCATGAGAACTATACTGGAAAGAAACCAGCACTGTTATTACATTTCAATTAATTGATTTTTATTTTAGAGTTGAATATCTCTAACTACTGAGTAAATAGAAATACCTCAACACAACAATGAGGGAAATGGCTACACAGGCTTTTTGTGCTATTTAATATATGAACATAACATTTACAGACTTTTTTTATCTTGCATGCTGATTACCTTATTTGACTAAAAATCAATATAGTCTCGTTCTACACCAAGCAAGCAAATCACTATTAAAACAATCCCTAACAAGCTATCATTTTTTTGTTGCTCCAGAGTTTGAATCTGCTAACAAACTATACAAAGTTGCTTCTGCAGCCAGTTTTCACAGAAGCAAAGTTCTTTCCTGCTGCTGTCCATTCAAACGGCCAGGCACCAGCAAGGATGGGCAGCAGATGCAGCAGAAAGTCACCGTCTGTAACTTTTGTGCTTACAGCTGACCTGGAAAGTGGGGGTGAATTTTAATGTGAATTTTATTCATATCCTTCCAGAAAGGAATAAAGACGTCAACACACTCAGGTGTCCTCTGATCTCCTTCTCATAACATCCTCAGCTAAAAAGCAGCTCTCTTCCCCAAGTCCAAACTCCCCAAGATGCCATACCTCAGGTCAAATATTAAGTAGGCATCAGAGGCGAGCTGCCCTGGACTAACATGGCTACAGAGCTGTGCTTTTCTGCCTGCAGCAGGAGGGAAGGTTGTGGTGGAGGGGAACACTTAGTTCACTAACATCCTTTTTTAACAGAACACATCACAGCTGGAGGCTCTGAAGAGGGGCAGAGGCCGGATCAATCAGAACTAACTTGAGGGTAAAGACATTATTCTTTGTCTTCTTTATTGCTTTGCTTTAAAATCTTCAACCTTTTCACATTGCTTTAAGATTTTTACAAGATATATTTTCAATAAAAGAGAGGATTGTTACCTCTGAAGAGCAATGACTGCCATCACAAAAGAAAAAAAAATCAAGGTCCACTGACAACAAAGTCCATGAATATAAGAAAAGTGAATGCTTTTAGAGGTTTTTAAAGTGTCTGCAATCATGTCCAGCTGTATACTAGCATGCATTTGGCAAGGTTTCAGTGCTGAGTTGACCTGTGTTTACAGTTTTTACTACCCATGTTTGTAAATGAGTTCAATTCATCCTAAGTTGACTAAGAACATCTGTTTAAATTTTCAGAATCAGAATCAAAATCAGAATACTTTATTCCCTGGGGGGAAATTGCTTTGTATCCATTATTTGTCAACATATTTTGCTGACCCACTTGGTATTGCCATCTCTGGACCCACTTGTTGTGATGGTGAGCGCATCGTTCATGGTTGTTTTACCAGCACTGCTCAGAAAAGTCGTCATTGGACAATATGAATCGACCATGATGAAAAGATAAATCGGACCCATTCATCTCAGCAATTTTTCTTTTTGCAGACTGTAGCTATTGCTGAGGGTATGTGTGTTTGCAATAAATGGGTGTTTTGTTTTGATTCTAGCAGCAGCTCAGGGACCTCAGCAAGAGGCCAATGCACACGGAGGAGAAGTCATTTGATTTCTTCCTCTCCCAGGAATAACAATACCTTCTTGTTAGTGTTAGTTAGTATATTTGGAGTTGAAAATAAAGACATGCAAAACATGGATTTACTTAGTGTCTAACGTCAATAACCTTTCCACCTTGTGATGTTTGAACTGCAATTTGATTGGGATATTTTGTGACTGGCAAGAACACAAATAGGCTTTTATTTTACTTCTGCTGGACACTTATCTGAGCAACAAAGATAACAGTGTGTCAATAATGGCACTGATTCACTGATTCCGTCTTAATTACAGAACTCCACTAGGAGCCACAATGATCCTCAACAAAAGTCGCCAAATAGAGGAATTCAAATTAATGCAGAGACTAAGGGAGATGAAATTGTGTTATTATAGTGGAGCGCAATGAATGGTGAGATTAGAGTGCTTTTCTCATCTAGGCCTCAAACTGTGTCTGTAAGAAAGACTTCTCTGATGACAAGTCTCTCAGTGTAGCTCCATGTCCTTGCATTCATTTCCATAGCTATCTATAATGCTTCACAGCGAGGGGGACAAGCTCTCCTGGTAGCCAAACACAATAACTTCATGCTCCTGCATAATTCACAGGCATGTAGAGTAATCCACAGAGAAGCTGGAGTTTAAACTACAGAGGTTTAATAGATAAAAACTAGAAGTTAAAGGGTCACTGTGTCAATGAGAGGAAAAGACAGAAAAGAAACTAACGTGTCTGTTATCATTCATCCATCCATCCATCCATTTTACGATTTAGTAACAACAGAAACATTCTGCCGGAAAGGTAACAGAACACTAAAGCTGCATTATGCTGTTGCATTACAAGGTTATGTCATACATGCATGTACCACCCAGTTTATTAGGAACACCTGCTCAGCTACTCAATCTTCTTTCAGCAGATCATCTGCTGTGGACACCCATTCGGAGGGCTGTCACACCAACCCGCTTCATGTTCTCCTTCACTACATCCACGAACCTCCTCTGTGGTCTCTCTCTTCTCCTCCTGCCTGGCAACTTCATCATCAACATCCTTTGATCAGTGTATCCACTATGCCATCTCTGAACATGTTCAAACCATCTCAGCCTTGCCTCTCTGACTTTATCTCCAAACTGCTCAACCTGAGCTGTCCCCCTGATGTACTTATTTCTAATCCTGTCCATCCTGGTCACTTCCAGTGAAAATTTCAGCATCTTCAACATTGCCACCTCCAGCTCCACCTCCTTTTCCGTCTTTTTGTCAGTGCCATCATCTCCAAACCATACACCATAGCAGGTCTCACTAGAGTCTCGTAAACATTTCCTTTCACTCTTGCTGCTATCCTTCTGTCACAAAGCACCCCTGACTCAGGTTGAGCGGTTTGGAGGCATAGTCAGAAAGGTATGGTAGAGGTGGACATCTGACATCGAAAAGAGGAAGACAGCAGAGAAGGGTCTTGGTTGCAGTGAAGGAGGACATGAAGAGGGTTGGTGTGACAGAAGAGGACACAAGGAATAGGGTGAGATGGAGGCAAATTATATGCTGTGTCAACCCCTGAAGAGAGGAGGAGGAGGAGGAGGAGAAGAAGAAGAAAACATTGAGGAAATTTCTGTGAGGTGCATCTGCCAATGATTGGTGAATTTCTTGCTGTAGCCCCTCCCATAGCCCCGACTCAGTGCATTGATCTTTTTTAGTTGAAATTAGCGAAACTGTTTCAAGAATTGGCACCAGGTCAGTGAAAAAAGTATCAGAAAACTACTGAACTGAATAGGCTGAAAACATCTCCTCCTGATAACTTTGTGTGAAAAACTGGGAGGGTAGTTTTAAATAAAACATTAACAGTATTTCCATCATGGTAAATAATGCAAAAATTTGGGATTTTCAGTCTTTTCAAAATGTTTAATGTGCTCTTTTCAAGAATGAGAATGTGAAAGATATGCCACATCCAATTTTGCATTTTTTCATCACGCCCTGTTATTGTTTTTGCCACCTGAGCAGGTCTGACTAGTAGCCCATTGCTTCTTCAGAAGAGAAACGAGAGGGACAATCTGACAGACAGGCCAGCTGCCCTGTGTGTTCTTTTTCATCCATACTACCTGAATATCTCTAGCAGTATGCTCAAGTCTAATGTCACAAGAAACAAATATCAGTCTCATTATTATTAATATTATTATTATTACTAACTAATCAGACCATCCATTCATTATCAGTGGACACCTCACCACTTCCCTGCTACTAGGGAAACTACAGTTTTGTTGCCTTGGTGATAAGTCCCAGCAGTGATTGGTGGTATGACAGGACCACTGGAGACAGACAGGAGATTCTCAGATGTAAAACAAGAGCTTTAACGCTCCACTATAAGGATGCATGTCCCAAATCCTTGACTTCTAATTAAGTCAGTTGTGTGTAAGAGCCAGTGGGTCAGATTAACGGTGTCTGATCCAGCACCGCGCTGATGAAGGCCAGCCAGGAGCTGCTGCAGGTCCTTCTTTTTGGTCTCCCGAATAAAGAGCGACATTTAGAGAGAAATGAATCTTTCATACATTTTCCTTTAGCAGAAGAGACTTTTATCTTAGTCATTTGCATTTTTGTCACTAGAGCAATTTACATTTTTATAGCATAATTAATGAACAAGAAAGTAATTTACATTTTCTCCTGCTCAGCTCACCAGCACATTGTCTAGAGCATATCTGATGCAGCGGGACCAGCATTTGGAAACGTGTGGGAGTGTTTGTGAGCACTAGAGAGATGTACAGAAAGAGAATGGTACAACTACATGATTGTTTTAAAGCAAAAAAAAGGCTGAGTTGAATACACTGTCATAATTAAAGGGAGGCGAATCCACAGGAGCTTTCAGGTGCAAATTGAGGCCAAGGTATCTTTCAGCTGGCCCTCACATCAAATACACGAAGGCAGTCCTCCAGAGCAAATTACACCATTTAAACAACAGAGAAGAAAACAATTCATAATCTCAGTGCAAAGATGAAAGAGAATAATCATCACCCCAATTCTGTCAATAGCTTATTATCTTTTCTGATGCATTATATTTAAATTGTTAGGAAGAGTATACTGCTTAAAGGCATAATTAAATCCTCAGTCAAAGCCATACCCCTGGCTGCTATGAAAGGTAATCGAGAAATCGGGATGATTTGGCTTTTTTGTCATTTCTTCAGGAAGATGGCGAGTTCAGACCCTTGTTAGGGGTATTTGGCAATAATACCATGATTTTGTTATTTTTACAAAACTGTGGAACTAAAATAGTAAAAATAAAATGTTTACTTTTTAAAAATAAGTTTTATTAAAAAACATTTTGAGGTGAAAAAATCTGTAAATATAAAATAATTATTTGTATAAAAGAATTACGTTAAAAGTAGTCTACTTTCATAATAACTGAATGACTGCCCGTGAAATTTTTTCCATGGACCATTTATGTGAATACAACCATGCTAGCTGCCACTTCTCAGGGTCAGGAAAATTAAGAGTGTAAGGGGCCAGGAAACAGGTGCAGGCTATGATGCACTTATTTTTTGTAATTTGATATGGAGGCTGCAGTTTGTTTTTTTTTTAAATGGGAATGTATAGAATTACTGGCATCAGTGTACCTTTCGGCTGCTCCCTTGTATTCTCCACCAAGGGGTCACCACAGTGGATTAATCTGAATTGGTAATTCGGCAGAGGTTTTACGCCGGATGCCCTTCCTGAGGCAAACCTTCATGGTGAGGACCTTGTGTCCCCACTTGTGAGGCATGGGGGTCATGCAAACCACTACACTACCAAATGTTAAAACATTACCAGTATTCATTTCCATGTTCATATTCACCTACGTTTGTTTTTATCAAAGCCACTGAAGCTGGGTAAAAGTGTTGCAAACTCATGCTTCCCTGTCTGAATTTTGTTCAAAAACAACAGAGCGCTCCTGTAGTCAGCTGTTGCTTTTACATAGAATTTTCAGTTTTCTTTTTTGTGATTAACAGCTATTCCTTATACATATATATTTCAAAATTACAAAAATGACATATATGGCCCACTTTCGTAAATAATTTTCTGGTCTTCCTAATGGTTTGTAGGACTCTTACCACTGCATTGGTTCATTCTTGGATTTAGGGTGGGATACCCCTTCAATCTGCTATCTTCTAAGAAGAACTAGTCAGCCTGTTAGTTTGGACCAAGTTTCAAAGATGATTTTGTCCCTCTAATTTTGAATCATTGCCTAGAACAAATAGTCTGGGACTGAATCCCTCAAGTATGACGAATATTTTCAGATATTCTGGACCAAATTTCCTGAACTTTATCACATGACACAAAGCATGGTGTAAATGACAATTCATCTATCTTCTTATCCGACTCAGCATCATGAGGGGCCGAAGCCTATCCCAGCTATTATAGGACAAGCGGTGAGGTACACCTTGGAAAAGTTGTGAAATGTATTATGTTTTAATATATGTATATTATACTTTGTTATTATATTTTGTTTAAAAATATATATAAAAAAGAGGAAAAACACACAATGGCACTGTAGATTGTCATGACCCACAAAACTGCAACATAAAATGGAGACAAGTTTTAGAAATGTGGGTTTCATTTTAATTTACTAAATATTCTGAGCTAAAAATGCCAGCAAGGCATAGCAAGAAGTGGTGTCCTCTATAAGCCAACCTCTGGCATTCCTTTGCCTACACCTTGTTATGGACAATCATGCCAAGGCAATAACCAGACTCTTGCACCGCCACTGGAATGAGCAAGGGTTACAGAGGGCTGAGACAAGATGAACAAAAGCATTACAGCAAAGGTGCTATACATCATATACATGGATATTTTTTAGAGAAATCTATTTCTTCATTTTCTTCTTTCAGCTGCTCCCTTTAGGGATCACCACAGTGGATAAGCTGCCTCCATTTCACCCAATCCCCTGCATCCTCATCTATCACAAAGCCCTCTGCATATGGTCTTCCACTTTTCCTCCTGCCTGGGAGGTCAATTTTCAACATCCTTTGTCCAGTATATTCCCTATCCCTCCTCCACACATGTACAAACCATCTCAACCTTGCCTCTCTGACTTTGTCTCCAAACTGCTCAACTTGAACTATCTGTCTGAGGTACTCATTCTGTCCTTCTTGGTCACTCCGCATGAAAATCTCACAATCTTCAATTCTGTCACCTCCAGTTCTACCTCCTGTCTTTTTGTCAGTGCCTCTGTCTTCAAATCCTACATTGAAGCAGTTCTAACTACCATGTAGATCTGCCCTTTCACTCTTGCTGCTGTCCTTCACTTGTCTCCACCCTGCCTGCACTCTCTTCTTCACCTCTCTTGCGCAGTGTATGTTGCTTTGTATGGTTGATCTCAAGTATTTAAACTCATCCAGCTTCACCTTCTCTACTCCTTGCCTCTTTACCATTCCACCTGCTTCACTCTCATTCACTCACATGTATTCTCTCTTGCTTCTACAGACTTTCATTCCTCTTCTCTCCAGTGCTTACCTCCACTTCTTCAGATTCTCTCACACCTGTTCTTTTCTCTCTCTACAGATCACAATGTAATTTTTAAAAGTGAAATCTATAATAAATAAAAGAACCAATAAAAAAAGTTGCAAAAGGTTAAAAGAGAATACTTTAAACTTTTCAGACATAAAAGGATGAAAATGGTCAGTTTCTCCAGTTCAGCTCTGATTCCAGTTCAACCCTGAGTTGCGTAAACATAAGTTTTTGACTTGGTAAGATCTGAGCTACAGCAGCTTGCTAAAAGGTGGTCAGGTGTTTAACCACTAGTCCTAATATTTAAACTATATTAGAGTTCCAAAAAATTGAAATTAACTGCAGGTGTCTCCAGCAGTAATTGTAATCAGATCTGCTGTTTGCGATAAAGCGCTCGATCCATAACACAAAGAGGGCGGTGGTGGCAGGGGTGGTGATGTTGGGGTGGTGGGGGACTGTGTCCCCCTTCATATCAGATACAGCGGCCAGGTGATACACACTGTGTACAAACCCCCCTACTGCTGCAGACCAGCAGAGGGACATGTTTATTGATGCGTCTGGTTTCCCCTGAGTGCACAATATGGTTGAAAGAAACAAGCACCAACATAAAGCTCACAGAGCAGTGAGCAGATGAGCAAACAAGTAAAGGGGATGTGGACTGTTGGGTTTATCGCTTCATAAGCAGAAGCTTCAGAGTAAGAAAGAAAAACAAAGGCATAAATATTTTTAAAGCAACAGAAACCAAACCAGATTCTTTAACAACTCCATTAGAGAAATCATTAACTTAATGGACAGTCTGTGTCTGTGAGAAGGTAACACACAAATGAGAAAAAAAGTCATATTTGACAGTTATAAGATGTAATATTTAAATTAAACACAAAAAAACACACTGCAGCTTTTTTCCTTTACTTAGATATGCTGATTTTTCGTGTACAGAATAGAGGGCAAGCTGGTCTTTTCTTTACATAAGCTACTATGGGTAACTATAGTAACTAGTCTTGTACACAGAAATTATTGTATGACTAAATAGAAAAAAAGACAGCTGATAAATGGCAATAATTAGCATGTGAAATTTTCTTTGATGCATGGCCTTGTATCCTTGCTGAGAAAGCTGTGTGTAACTGCATGGCACCATCATTAGACCTGATTGGAGTAAAACTTGCAGCTATCTTAAAGCAGCAGCGAGGCTCTATCTGTCCAGCAGGAGCTACTCATTAATAGGTTAAACTGACAAAGGGACAAATGAATGTTCATAATGGGGATGCTTACACAAAAGGACACTCTACCTCCTTCCTGAGTACATTAGCACATAATTAGAGTTCAACACAAGAAACGAGTCAGCTGAAATCGTGTTGGACCCTCAAAACTGTCTTAGGGAGTGAAGAGTTTAAGTCTTCTCGTAATCTTCTTTGACTTCCCTATTTAACAAGATAAAAATGGTTGCTTCACACTTGACTGCTAGTTTTCTAAACTGGCTGGTAATGTCTTAAAGTAAGATGGTCTCATGTTAAGTTATGGCACTCTAAATAAATGGAATATTATTTCTGCAGACAACAAAAACTCTGAATTTCCAGAGAAAATGGAGATGCTGAGAGGTTCTAACACAAACGCTTGCCACATTAGTTCCCTGTCAGAGTAGACCCCTAATGTTATGACTGTGTGGCTGTGATTTTTTTATTTTTTCCTATGAATGCTTTGTCGCTGAACAGAAGAAAATGCACTAGATGGACAAATTCCTTAGACCACCTACACAAGCTTTTATGACATCCCATTCTAAATCCACAGTTATGAATATGGACTTGATCCCTCTTTTTGTAGCTATAACAGCTTCCACTTCTCTCCCATGTCTGTGAGAATTTTTTGCCCATCCATCGAGAAGATCATTTGTGAAATCAGACACTGATGTTGTACAAGAAGACTCACAATCTCTACTTCATCCCAAAGGTGTTTGATGGGGTTGAGGTCAGGGCTCTCTCCAGGCTAGTCAAGTTCTTTCACATCAAACTCATCCAACCACACCTTTAAGGACCTTGCTTTGTGCCCTGAGGCACAATCATACTGGAACAGAAAAGGGCCACAGTTTCTGCACTGATGTTAAAGCCAGAGGAAGTTTGGAACTCTGCAGAGTCAGCAGATTGCTGGTAACTTTTACACACTATGTATGTAAAGAAATTTCACCAACTCGCTTGTTGTAACCGTGGCATCCTATTACAGTGCCACTCTGGAATTCAGTGAGCTCTTTAGAATGACCCAAACTTTCACAAACATTTATAAAAGCAAACTGCTTGGGTAGGTGCTTGATATTTTAAATCTGTGGTTGTCAGACTGAATGAAACACCACAATTCAATGATTAAGAGGCCCAATACTTTTGTCCTTAAAGTGGATGTTTGAACGACTTCATCAAATTGTGTATTATATAGGCTCTCATGCAATTTTAAGAGAATTGACACATCCTTCACTAAAAAACAGTATATATATATTGATATATGTATGTATGTATGTATGTATGTATGTATGTATGTTTGTATACACACACACACACACACACACACACTTATATAGGTAGAGATGGTTCAGACAGAGTTTAGTCATAGGATTAGGAAGGGCAGAACTTGCTTTTGGGCAAGGCACTAAAAACCCCGCTGTTTGTACAGAATCTATCATTCAGGATGAACACAGTGAATCTAATCTGATCTGAATAAATAAAGGTTCAGAGGTTAATCTTTCCTGCATGTGGTGGATTAACTTCTTATCTATCAGCTCAATCCGTCAAATGAAACAAAGTCACTGTGTCCTTGTTGTAATGCTGTTGTTCCTTGTCACCTGAAATCCTATCATCTTTCTCCGTAGTCTTTATTGAACTCCAAGATACTTATATCATTTTTATAGACATAGAAATATGCATTTGTGTCATCAGGAAACTCTCTTCCCATCAGTAAACCTCACGTGGGCTTTCGAAACCCCTATGGATCCTGGATTTATACCCAAATTGAAATTTTAACCTACAGGAAAAGTAAGAAGATTAAAGATTTTTCGGTTCATCCTGAATTGAGACCCAAGTATGTGTAATCATTTTCATGACAAACTACCCAACATTAAGTTGAGACATTTCATTCGTAACTACAAATATTGGCCACAATAATGATCCTCATCTCAAAACCATATTTTAAATGGTTATTTTGCAATAAGGGAACCTTTCTCTTGGTGTGCTGCTGCTAGTTAAAACATAGGGTGCTCACCAAAGTCACTAATTCATCCTCTGGGTATCATGAATGTATCCAAACATGCATTGCAAATATATATGTCAGTGTGGAGCAAACGATGGATTGACCTATCGACAAACATTACCATCACCTAAATGACACATGAATATACTTGGTGATTCTAATATTGTTTTAGTGTATTTAAAACAATATAAACTAATAAACAAAAGGTTTACCACTTTCACACCAGAATGATACTACTTGCAGGGTAGAGGTTTTGAAACTTTGTGCATCCTGGTATAAATTGAGATTTTAGAAATACTGAGATCACAAGAAAATATACCTCATTAATTTTTGAAAAAAAAAAATCCAAAGAAATAAAGACATTTTCTTTTTAGTGTGTGGTCAGAATTAGCTCAGCATTGGGGGACCTATGACTATTTTTAAACTGCTGGCAATGCCTCTGCTCCTAGTGCTATCTTTGGCAATTCTGCCTCAAAGGAATAGACTTAGGGCAGATGATTAACTATCCACATGTAGCCACAGGATGTTCTCTGCAGACCCTGAATATAACCTATCATTTATTTTGGTTTGGCCTTTCTAACAGTATGAAAATTGATAAAAAGAAGTCAGTTTCACATTAACAAACCCACAGATCAATACCTGTTATCTTAATAAGGATAGACAGTCTACATATACAACCCGAATTGCAGAAAAGTTGAGATGTTCTTTAAATTTGAACAAAATGAAAATTAATAGACTTTCTAATGACATAAGCCAATATTTTATTCACAACAGAACACAGATAACATAACAAATGTTCAAACTGGGAAATTGTACACCTTCATCCACTAAATGAGCTCATTTCAAATTTGATGCCTGCTACAGGTCCCAAAAAACTTGGCATGGGGCAACAAATGGGTGAAAAAGCAAGAAAGTTCAAAAAGATTCAGCTGGGAGAACATTTAGCAAGTAATTAAGTTAATTGATATCAGGTCTGTAACATGATTAGCTATAAAAGGGATGAGAGGCAGAGGCTCGCCAATCTGTGAAAGAGTGCGTAAAAGATTATGGAATACTTCAAAAACAATGTTTCTCAATGACAAATTGCAAAGGCTTTGCAACTCTCATTATCTACAGTGCATAGCACCATCAAAAGATTCAGAGAAACTGGAGATGTCTCTGTGCGTAAGGGACAAGGCCGAAGACCTTTACTGGAT